>AWOL01S0023181.1:86583-168665 GCA_000715115.1 Nicotiana otophora | reverse complement strand
TGCGTTATTGGTTGAGCTGGAAATACAGAGAAGGCATTATTCTTGTGGTGGTTGGGGGGGGGCGGGTCGGGAGGCAAGGGAGGTATAGGGAACAGGGGTGTCCACTGGTTGAGAATTAGGTCATGGAATGTAGGTACATTGATGAGTAAGTCTATAGAGTTGGCAAAGATCCCCCAGAAGAGGAGGGTCAATATAGCATGTGCCCAAGAGACAAGGTGGGTAGGGTCGAGGGCGAGGGACGCGGATAGGTATAAACTTTGGTACTCAGGAGTCCAGAAGGGTAAGAATAGAGTTGGTATCTTGGTGGATAGGGAATTTAGAGAGTCTGTAGTTGAGGTTAGACGAGTGAATGATAGATTGATGATTATTAAGTTGGTGGTTGGAGAGTGCACTATTAACGTCGTTAGCGCATATACGTCGACATGCGGGCTTAGATGAAGAGGTTAAACGACATTTCTGGGAGGGGTTAGATGAGATTGTGCGCCAGGTTCCGCCTGCTGAGAAGCTATTCATAGGAAGGGATTTCAATGGTCATATTGGGTCGACCCCAGGTGGTTATGGCGAGGTGCATGGAGGCTTCGATTTTGGGGAGAGGAACGGAGAAGGTACCTCGTTGTTGGACTTCGCCAAGGCTTTTGGGTTGGTGATTGCGAACTCTACCTTTCCGAAGAGGGAGGAGTAATTGGTTATTTTTCAAAATGCGGTGGCGAATACTCACATTGACTATCTCCTCCTCAGGAGGTGTGACAGAGGGTTGTGCAGGGATTGCAAGGTGATTCCAGGTGAGATACTCGCAACGTAGCACGCGCTCTTGGTGATGGACATTAGTATTATGTTGAGAAGGAGGAAAAGGTCCGCTCGAGGAAGACCGAGAATCAGGTGGGGAGCCTTGACTAAAGATAAAGCCCAAGAGTTAGAGGGGCGGTTGTCGGCTATGGGAGCTTGGAGGAGCAACGGTGACGCGAGCACTATGTGGTCAACAACAACAGACTGTATAAGGGAGGTTGCGAGAGAGGTTTTAGGGGTCTCGACGGGCGTCGTTGGCGGGCACAAAGGAGACTGGTGGTGGAATGAAGCTGTCTAGGGTAAAGTGAAAGCGAAGAAGGCGGCGTACCTAAAGTTAGTGGGGAACATAGGTGAGGAGGAGAGGCGTGCGTGCATGGAGAGGTATAAGGTACCTAGGAAGGAAGCTAAGCTGGCGGTCATGCAGGCTAAGACTGCAGCTTATGGTCGTATGTACGAGGAACTGGGGAAAAAAGGCGGAGAGAAGAAGTTATTCCGGCTGGCCAAGTTGAGAGAGAGAGGTAGGCTCGGGATTTGGACCAAGTGAGATGCATCAAAGACGATGATGGTAGAGTATTGATGGAAGATTCCCAAATTAAGAAGAGATTANAGTTGAGAGAGATGAAGGCTCAAAATTTGGACCAAGTGAGATGCATCAAGGACGACGATGGTAGAGTATTGATGGAAGATTCCCAGATTAAAAAGAGATGGCAGACTTACTTTCATAAACTTCTGAATGAAGAAGGGGATCGGGATATCGTGCTAGGTGAATTGGAGCATTCCGAGAGTCACCGTGACTTTGGGTACTACAGGCACATCAAGGTTGAGGAGGTCGTGAGAGCTATGAGTAAGATGAGTAGGGGTAGAGCGATAGGGCCTGACGAGATTCCGGTAGAATTTTGAAAGTGTGTGGGGAGAGCAAGTTTGGAGTAGTTGACTGGGTTGTTCAATGTTATTTTTAAGGCGAAGAGGATGCCAGATGAGTGGAGGTGGAGTACGGTGGTTCCATTGCATAAGAACAAAGGTGATATCCAGAGTTGCAATAATTATAGGGGTATCAAATTACTGAGTCATACCATAAAAATATGGGAGAGGGTAGTTGAAGTGAGGGTGAGGATGTCAGTGTCTGTTTTTGACAACCAGTTCGGGCTCATACTGGGTCGTTCTACTACAAAAGCTATACACCTTGCTAGGCGATTACTGGAATAGTACAAAGATAGGAAGAAAGACCTGCACATGATTTTTATTGACCTAGAGAAAGCATATGGCAAGGTTCCTAGAGAAGTTCTCTGGAGATGCTTGGATGCAAAACGTGTGCCGGTTCCTTACATTATGGAGATTAAGACATGTATGATGTGGCTAATACACGTTTAAGGATAGTAGGAGGCGACTCTGAGTATTTTCCGGTTGTTATGGGGCTACACCAAGGCTCTGCGCTCAGTCCGTTCCTATTCGCCCTGGTGTTGGACGCGTTAACAGACCATATTCAAGGGGAGGTGCCATGGTACATGTTATTCGCTGATGATATAGTTCTGATTGTTGAAACGCGAGCCGGTGTTAATGAAAGGTTGGAGGTTTGGAGACATGCTCTTGAGTCTAAGGGTTTCAAGCTGAGCAGGACGAAGACGGAATACCTGGAGTGTAAGTTTAGTGCTTAACCGGGGGAAGTGGGCGTGGTTGTGAGGCTTGACTCATAGGTCATCCCAAGTAGAGACAGCTTCAAGTACCTTGGGTCGATTATCCAGGGGGGAGGGAAGATCGACGAGGATGTCACACGCCATATTAGGGTAGGATGGATGAAGTTGAGGTTATCATCTGGAGCCCTGTGTGACAAGAGAGTGCCACCGATACTCAAAGGTAAGTTCTATAAAGCGGTGGTTAGACCGGCCATGATGTACGGGGCTTAGTGTTGGGCTGTTAAGAACTCACATATCTAGAAGATGAAAGTAGCAGAAATGAGGATGTTGAGGTGGATGTGTGGGCACACTAGGATGGATAAGACCAGGAATGATGATATTGAGGAGAAGGTGCGCGTGACTCCCATTGATGACAAGATGCGGGAAGCGAGGCTCAGATGGTTCAGGCATGTACAGAGGAGGAGCCCAGATGCCCCGGTAAGGAGGTGCGAGCGGCTGGTTGTGGAGGGCACGAGAAGAGGTAGATGGCGGCCGAAGAAGTATTGGGGAGAGGTGATAAGGCAGGACATGGCGAGACTTCAGATTTTCGAGGACATGGCACCTGATAGGAAGATGTGGAGGTCGAGTATTAGGGTTGTAGGTTAGGAGGTAGTTGAGACTTGCCTTACTTAGTACCGTTGTGAGACTAGTCTGGTAAGGTTTTTGTCTAAGCTAACTAGTGGCAATGTCGTGTCTTACTATTTTACGTTTCAGTGCCGGACCTATTTACTAGCTATCGTTTTTGCTTTGCATCTTTCTTCTAGATTTCATGTTGTTCCTATTTTCCTATGATTTCTGTGGTAATACTGATATTGTCTCCTTTTGTCTTTTTGTGCTCTTGAGCCGAGGGTCTTTCGGAAACAACCTCTCTACCTCTTCGGAGTAGGAAAAGATCTGCGTACACACTACTCTCCCGAGACCCCACTAGTGAAATTTCACTGGGTTGTTGTTGTTCCTCTTAACTATTGCCAGAATTTTAAAGCACAAAAAATAGTGAGGATATGTGGCAAAAATATAAAATATTATCTAGCGTGCTATAAAATTCTAGCGTAGAGTGTCTTTTGAACTTCTATTACCGAGATAAAAAAATCAATAATGGTACTAAAATATCCCTAACGCTTTCGTCAGACTAGGATTAAAATACTAATCGAATTATTTGTACCGACCTTATCTTGATCTACATATGTTGACACCTTTACCGAAAGATATATGTTTTCTTCAAAAAAAGAAAAGAAAAGAAGGAAAACAGAAAAAGATTAGTTGTGGGCCTATTGGACAATTTTTTGTTGGGCCAATGCGTAGTTGTATACACATGTATTTGACCTTGACTTAGTCTGCCTTTATTGGTTAGATTTTCAAAGGCATTAGCTATTTGATTTCTGATTTGATTTTTTCTAATAATATTCTCTCCAGTCTCCTCTACGTAATGATATTGTCAAAATTTTCCAATGAAGCAACTTTACTATTACATCGTTCGATATAGGGCATTGAAGAAAAATTAAAAAATAAACTAATTATTCTTTATTTTTTGTATTTCTTATATTTTTAACAAAAAAGGTAATAAAAAATGGATTTTCTTCTATATCTAATGGGAAAAAGTTGACGATGGAGACAATATTTTGAAAATGAATATAAAATATACTTGCTGGTATTAAGTTGGTGAAAAATAGATAGGCCTTTTCTTTCGGGCTATAAATGGTTTCAGTTGGGCTTTAAATGGTTTATGTTGGGCTTTAATGGGGAAAAGTGCACCAATAGCCACTCTTTGGGCCGTTGTTTTAGTTTTAAAGGAATTTGGCATAACATAACAACTAGGTCCAACAATTGGCATAAAAAAAACCTACGTTTTAGAATTTAGCATATGGTAGCCTAAAGTTATTCTCTCTCTTCTAATGGTTCAACCACCATCCTAAACAAAACTCTATCAAAATTATTTTCCTTAAAAATAGCAAAATATATTTAAAACCCCCTCTCTTCTCTCATAGCAACTACCATCCTAGAAATTAGGTTTCATTTCCTTCGGTAGTATTTGAGAAATCTCCCAATTTTTTAAAATTATTTTTCTAATTTTTTTGTCTGTATATCCAAATATATATAATACAGTAATAATTATATTTTTTTATATCACAGTGTATAACATAATAATAATGTGTATATCAAAATTTTATTTTCCTTCTTTCTATAACACATTTTAGATTGAAAACTCAAGTTTTAATATGACTCCGCACGTGTATCTCCCATTTGTATTCCGTGTATATCTTCATGTACATTAATGATATCTCATATATATCATGTATATCTGTGTATATTCATGAAAATATGTGTTATATACACTATATAAAATGTAATATGCACAAGCATCCATAAATGATTTGTGTTATATATACGATATATAAAGTGATATACACATACATCCATAAAAACCTATGTGTAATATAAACTGATGTACACAATATACAAGGTGATATACACATGTGCGTAGTTGGATTTTTAGGTAAGAGTTTTTACTTGAATCCAGTTTAAATCACTTCTAATCTTGCTCAAATTTTGTATATAGTCTCATCTAGTTGTTTTCGACCAATTAAAATCACATCCACTCGTTCAATCCAACAAAAAAAAAAGAGAAAAAGAATAAAGTTGAACTCTATTTTTTTTTATTTTTCTCTCTTAGTTTTTGCTTATGATTTTCTCTAATTTGTGAGATCAACCTTACCTTTTCATCCCACTGATTTTTTTTTTGTTGCATAATTTGCAATAATTTTCGCTAAACCATGAGAGAAAAAGAGGAGAGATAGAAGAAGAGGAGTGTGTGTTATATAGAGAGAGAATAAATAGGAAGTAGATTTTTAAAATTTGGCTATACAATGCTAATTTTTTCGGGGCTGCTTTTGCAAAATAATTTATGGCCAATAATTTACCAATTCGTCTTGTATGTTGTTACCCAATGTCGATTTCCCAAGTTTTAGCCTAAATTTCCAAATTATGTAAGGTTTAACCAACGTCAACGAGTATTTTCATCTTGTAACCAAGCATGACTCTCAGATCATATAAGCTCTTTCACGTTATTCTTATAGGAGTACCAATTGAAGTTTTTGAACTGTGGAATTCAAGCTTAAGGACATAATTTCATGAACATATGCATCATTTTAGTGATCAAATTGTAAGAAAATTACATCAAATTAGTCTGCTATTTCTACTTCTTTCTTATTCACCTTATTCTTTCTTCTTCCCCAATGGCCGAAGTTGGAACCGCAGCAATTAAACTTCAAGAAACAATCTTGAAATTTGAAATGAAAAACTGCACTTAGGATATAAAACTGATATCTTGGAAGTTTGAACTGAAAAAAAGAAATTTAACTTAACTTTGTCATATAACCTACTTCTCTAATTTAAGACCAAAACATTAGCAGCCCAATCAACTTAATCCAATTTGTCGCCTAAAGTTGACACTGTCCTTTGTTTCATTTCCTTGGTCCAAGTTCTGTGCCCCATTTTGCTAGAGAAGTCTTGCAAGTTGCAAATGAGGCCGTATATTTAATGTTTACTTTTCTACCCGATATACATAGATTACACATTGATTATATAAAGTTATACGTATATTATATATCCGCTATTTTTAGTACAAGAGATTATACGGGTAACTATTTGGATTAGTTCTTCTAAAATGTCCTGTACGATGTAATCTATTTTTTCCCAAAGGAATTTAAGTAAATATACACATAAGTTACCTTGTGATAGTATATTAGTTAGCATTTTAATCAGGTTATCAAATGATATTTATCATACGTAGTTACATGTAATTATCATATATGTGAAATAACTGTGTAAATATTTTTACACCATTATACCGTATACATAATGGATTTTCCCTTCTCCTTCTCTACTAAAGTCTCATTGCTCATAATAATATTTTTTTTTAAATCACATAAAATAAGTTAATCTTTATTTATTTTAGATGTGAATTTTAGATAATAGAAGCCTAAAACTACAATTGTGTAAAAGTGTCTGTCTAAGAAAAGCAAATGTGTAAAAGCTTTTTAAATTATGTGCTAGAGTCCTTGTATTGTTGTTGTCGTTGAATGTGAGGGTGTGATAAACTGTTAATTACATGACTTCAAAGATTTGAAATAATTGACTTTAATATAGGAATTGTTCTTGGAAGAGAAACCACATCACATGCAAAATCAACTACAAATTAATACACCTCATAGTCTTAATGTAACATATCAAAGAAACAAAAACAAAAAAACTCAAGTCATTAGACGAAACATTAGGTTTGGCTTCCTTTAGTTGAAAAGAAATTTAATTATGATATGTTCCTAAAAGTTGCTGCATATAAAAAATGTGTTGGAACTTCTAACAACTTGTTCTGAATTGTAAACATCTGCTTTTGAATATGTAGAAACTACCTAAGACCTTTGTATAACAAAAGTCAAGAAGAAGGGCCCTATAATATATTGGATGCTAGTGTAATATCCAATGTCTAGTTGCTATATAGTTGCTATATATACTATCTTGGTCTGTCAATTTTGTACTAGGCAGCCTTTGTACTGTGAGGCCCATAACGGAGGGTAGACTGATGAGGGCAAGAAAGGGGGAGAAATTCAAAAATAGCCAAATTTATAAGTGGTAATTGAAAAATAACCACAGTTTCAAAAGTAATCGAAATTTAGCCACTTTTCATGCAAAGATAAATTTGAACGAAAACATTGTTCAAAATCCGGAAAATATTCCAGCATTAATATTCTAACATAATATGGTGGAAGTTCATACACAAGTGCCCCAATTTTCAGTATATTATGCTGGAACTTTCCGCGTGTTGGAGTTCCAACATAATATGTTGGAAGTTCATACACAGGTGCACCAATCTCCAGTATATTATGCTGGACCGGTCCGTATTGCAGTAAAATAGTGGCTATTTTTCAATGACTTTGCAAACGATGGCAATTTTTAATTACCAATTCGAAAACTGGCTAGCCCATGCTATTTTTACCAAGAAAGGTGAAGGATTGATCACAGGCTTCTAGGCTGGCGAACCTTTGAAGAATTATTATACAAACAACCATACAGATTCAATATTTACTTTTTAGAGCCAATATACATGGATTATATATTGATTATACATATTTTTACATACATTATACATGAATTATACATATATTATACATTCGTAGGCTATTTTTAGTTTAACAGATTAGGTGAGCGGCTATTTGGGTTAATTCTTCTTTGAAAGAAAGGGTGCATACGACATTTTAGGCAAATAATAAAGTGAAAGAAAAGTGAAATATTAGTATACGACATAACACAAGTACATATTGTATGTGTATTTTTGGTTCTATGATAGCGTCATCCATGGGACAACTCCGTGAAGGCTGTTAGACCAAAGCGGAAAATATGTGATGTGGGTAGAGGTGGCAAAATGGTTAAAAGAAAATAGTTATCCACCCGTATTACCCATTAGAAAATGGGTTGGATAATGAATATTTTAAAAACGGTCGAATATGGATAAGAACCATATTATCCACTTAGAAAATGGATAACCAAATGGATAACTAATGAGTTTAATTTTTACATTTCTAAAGCCTCAAATTGGGGGCTGCTCAAGGTTGGGAGACTAAGAATTCTCCAAGAGTGATTATATTCAAGAAACCATGGATAATATGGATAACCATATTATCCGCCGAATAACCCATTTTTTATCCGTATTAAATATGGGTCGAGTCGGATAATTTATCCTTTTTTTGAATTACCCGTTTTCGATCCGCTCGTATCCGACCGACCCGCCCGTTTGACACTCCTAGACGTGGGCTTGGACAATGAAACGGACATTGGAATTGGAAATAACTAGAATCCAATATATTAGAGGGCCATTCTTGTTGACTTTTGTAGAACAAAGATCTTGCATAGTTCTGCAGATTCCAACATAGATGTTAACAATTCGGAGCAAGTTGTTAGAAAACATTTGCATGAATCAACTTTTAGGAACATATTAGAAATTTCTTTTCAGCTAAAGAAAACTAATTAAACCTCATGTGTCTGCTGACCTTATAATATTTTTGTTTTTGTTTCTTCTTATGCATAAAGACTAGACTATATTTTTAAACTGTGGACAGAACCAGTATTTGCAATTTGCAAACTCTGCTATTGGAAATAAAGTGAAATATTATTATTCACGGCCAAACAAGTAATTTTTTTTAAATGTTCTTCAATTACTAGTATTTCTCCGGATCATTAATAGATATAGCTCTCAAAGTCATACCATGAGAGGTAATTAATTAGGAAATATCTACTGCTTACAAAGTGTTAGGAACTGAGGTTGTCCGCTAAGAGATTAGGAAAATGAAATGAATAAAGAGAAGTAGGGCTAGGGATATAAGACTAATGAAGGGCGACGTGTCAGCATCAGGAGCGTTCATAGAATTTAACATTGAGCGGCTCAGATTACAAGTTCTAATAATATCCAATGGTAGGGAATATTCTAGAAGACTACTGTCACGTCCCAAAATCTACTATAGGTCGTGATGTCGCCTATTGCCACCGTCAGGCAAGCCAACAGTGAATGATCAATTTATTTAATCATTTTACTACTTTCGAAATCATAAATTTTAATAAGTAAGGAAATTTACACTTTTAAATCCACGGGAACGTAAAACATTTATAGTATATAAGAGAAATGAAAGGCGATGATAATATACAGAACCGTAAGCATCAACTAGTATATCGCAAAACCCGGTGTCACAAGTGCATGAGCATTTAAGGAGTACAATAATAATACAACATATGTCTAGAATGTAAATGAGACAGGATAAAATAAATAGTACGATGGAGACTCTGTGGACTGCGATGCGTAGTCTGGAATGCAACTCACATAAAATCTCCTCAACAGTTGCGCCAACGCGCCAAGATGATCACTAAACGAACCTATCAGATCCTGCACATTTAGTGCAGAAGTGCAGCATGAGTACGTAAATCAACGCGTACCCAGTAAGAATCTAGCCTAACCCCGGAGAAGTAGTGACGAGGGATCAACATCGACACTTACTAGTGGTCCAACAAATCAATATGATAAATTATAAACGGATAAGAGTACAACAATAGTAGTGAGGTAAATCTGTAACTAACACAATCTTCCAAAATTTCTTTTAACAATATAAATTTCTCAATCTCGTATTCTATCTCAACAACTCAGAAATATCAAGTGCCAATATTAAACGGATAAGGAACTACCATATAGAGTTCAAGGCATCAGTGGAAGGGAAAATCTCGTGAATATTCGGACTACTAGCGATATAACGCACGATTATGCCGAGGTCATACGACCCGGTCCCAAAGGAATATGATACTGCCGAGGCGATCGACCCGATCCCATCATAACATGTACACTACCGAGGGTCGAGAGTCACGAACTATAGATGCATGTATTATACTTCCGAGGGGAACGACCTTCTCCCATAATAGTGTGGTACATGATCCTGCCAAGGCATTCAACCCGCTCCACAAGAAAAGAAAGGAATTTTTTTGAATTATGAACGTGCTTACGATACAGTATATGAACACAATGTGAGTATAACCTTTATCGATTCTCAAATAACTTGCCAACAACTCAAGGTGATAAAGCTCAACCTAATACGTACATATATTTCTAAATCAATTTTAATTATAAATTTAATTAATTAAGCCAGCAGAATGAGTTCAAATAATTCAGATATTACATGATAAAGTTCTAAGTCTACCCGTACATAAACATGCTTTAGCTACGTACGGACTCTCGTCACCTCGTACGTACGTAGCACCCACAACTAGTAGCACATAACAATTGTATCACTTAGGGGGTAGTTTCCCCCTCACAAGGTTAGACATGAGACTTACCTCACCCTGAATGTCTATAACCCGCTTCAACACCTTTCTAACACCTCAAACCGATGCCAAACGATCCAAAACTAATCAAACAACGTGCAAACCAATCAAAATATACTACAATACTCGTAATTTAATAATGAGAAATAAATGGACAACTCCTCAAGAAAAATCAACAAAGTCAACCCCGGACTCACGCGTCCGGATTTAAAAACTTATTAAAAATAATTATTATCCATAACTATATATATATATATATATCGAAAATCATCCAATTTCATCCATGAATTGACCCTCAAATCAAGGATTTAACATCTCATAACTTTGGGGCTCAAAACCCCCAATTTCTACAATCCAAACATGGATAAAAATGATAACCAACGAAAATAATTATGGACGAAAATAAAACTAAAGGTTAGATATTTACCCCTTTTTTAGATGAGAACAACGCAATGAAAATCACCTCAAACGAAGCTCTAGAACTCAAGATATGCTCAAAATACTAAAATGCTCGGTTTGTCCATTTAAAACACTATCCAGGCAATTTTTCTTCTTCGCCTTTGCGGGACACCTTCGCGTTCGCGAAGAGCAATATTTCGCGTTGACCGGTCAACCCAAAATTCTTTCTTCGCGTTTGCGGGACCTCCCTCGCGTTCGCGAAGAATAATATCCGCACCAAAAACCAGCGATCTTTCCCGACACGGAAATGTGCATAACTCTCTCATACGACCTCGGAATTCGACGCTTCTTATTGCTATGGTTCCGTAATTACGATACGAATCTAATGGTTTAATAAAATAAAAAATCAAAGGTCGATTTCTGAATACGGTGCCCTTTATGGTCAAATAAACGACGTTGAAACATCAAATAAGAGCGTGATATAACCCAAACACGTACGAAACACACCCGAGGCCCTCGGGACCCTGTCCAATTATACAAACCAGTCCCAAATATAATACGAAATCTACTCGAGGCCTCAAATTTTACCAAACAATATTAAAACCATGAATCGACAATCAAATCCTCGTTTTAACTTTCAAACATTCAAACTTCGACGAACACGTTCGAATCATATCAAAATATTCCGGAATGATGCCAAACTTTGCGTGCAAGTCACAAATCACGATACAAACCTATTTCAAGACTTGGAACTCTAAACGAAAATCGATAACAATAAAATCCACTTCATACCAAACTTATGAAATTTTAGAACATCCAAAATACCAACTTTTTATAATAAGCGCCAAAACTCTTCCGGACCACCCGATACTCAACCCGAATATACGCCCAAGTCCAAAATCATCATACGAACCTATTGAAACCTTCAAATCTTGATTCCGAGGTCATTTACTCAAAAGGCAAAACTTTGTCAACCCTTCCAACTTAAAGCTTCTGAATTTAGAATTTGCTTTCCAAATCAACTTCGAACTTCCCGAAATTCAATTCCGACCGCACGTACAAGTCATAATACCTAAAGTGAAGCTACTCAAGGTCTCAAATCGCTGATCGACGCGCTAGGGCTCAAAACGACCGGTCGGGTCGTTACATTTTCCCCCACTTCAACATACGTTCGTCCTCGAACGTGCCGAGAACCGTCCTGGAGCTGTCCAAAATCACTTTTAAACACCTTGCGCACTGATAAATGGGGATTTTGACTACTTATTTGCGCCCCTTTTACTTTCGTTTTTGCTCAAAAATGCTTAAATATATTTCCAAAAATTGATAAAATATGCTTTCTTGCAGGAGTATTGGAAAATGAGCCAAAGCGATGAAATTCAACTCAAGAAGGAGTAGTTTTGGACAAGGACTAAAACCAAGCAAAAACGGTAAAGTGCGGGCCGCAGAATTTTGTCTGCGGTCGTAGATCAGAAAGGGATTTCTGTCAGAACTTCTTTGAAAAGTGCGGACCGCACAATAATTGTGCGGCCGTAGAAGAGGAAGATCAAAGAGTCCCAACTTTAAGTCCATCAAAAAGTGCGGACCGCACAATAATTGTGCGGCCGTAGAAGAGGAAGATCAAAGAGTCCCAACTTTAAGTCCATCAAAAAGTGCGGACCGCACTATTATTGTGCGACCGCAGAACTCAAGAGTACAACTGCACTCAGAAATGTGCGGTCCGCAGAACCTAAAGAAGTGTGGCCGCAATTCAGAATTGTGCGGCCGCAGAAGTCCCTCCTTTCAAGCTCTATATCAAAGTGCGGAACGCACACAGAATTGTGCAGTCGCAGAACCTCCGAAAGAAAAATTTAGTCTGAAAATTTTAGCTGTGTATAAATAGTTTTTTGGACAAAATTAGGTTAAGTTGGAACATGTGAAAGTTGGGAGTCATTTTTATTTACTGCTTTAGGAAATTTTATGATAGTTTTTCTATTTTACATTGGATTTTTATCTCTTTATCATTGAATATGAGTTTAATCTTCTATTCTTCTTTAATTTCTTCATTTTCATCTATGAGTAGCTAACTTTCTAGCTAGGGTTATGACCCAACCCTAGTGTGGGCACCTAATGGGTGCTTGATTTAGGGCTTGTTTATGGTTGGGTATATAATATTTAGCCTAGTTTTTGCTTTAATTGTAGAATTAATGGTTGCAAATATTTATTCAAGCTTATTTGACTTAGTCTCTACTTGAGAAAGAGAGACTGAGTCTAGAAAAACTTGACTAATAAGAAACTGGGGTGAACTCAAGAAATTGATAGTCCCAATTAAAGGGTTGAATCTAGAGATAGTAAAACCCGACTTGAGCATCTATCAACTGTTTTGTGAATTAACAATTTGGACTTGAGAAAGCCAAATTGGGCAAAACTATTCTATTACCGAGAGGTATTGAGTGGGTAATTGTGTGTTGATTGTTATATTACACCCCGACCTACCAAACCTGCCCTAAAGCCCACAGCCCGTTAGGCAGACACCTAGGTGGAAGTCACAACCCTAGATCTTTTACTTGCTTGAAAAAAAACACCAAAAATATTATTCTCTAGCTTTACATTTGTAAATCGTAGCATAATTTAGAAGTAGAATCAAAACACAGTTTGTGGAAGTGCATCGTAGACAATTTACGTGTTTAGTCCAAATATATACCTAATCATTTTGGTCAAACAATTGTAGGTGAAACAACGGCTCTCAATAACAATGATCCTCTCGGAAACATGCCTTTGGGGGATGTGGACGTGGAAGATGACCAAGTTGAAGAGGTTCCTCCTGAAGCTCAAGAAAATAGATGAGGCCGGCCGCCTCAAGACAAAGTTCTCGTTCCACCACACCTCCACCAAGAGCGGATCCACACCGGGTGTTGCCGAATGAAGGGTATGCAAGTTCAATTATCCCGCCCCGCATTAGAGCTGGCAACTTTCAAATCACATATGTTATGCTTACATTGCTAGAGGAATGGGGATTCTTCACCGGGGCTCCGAATCAAAATGCGTACAAACAGTTGAAAGGATTTGTGGACACTTGCCGGGGGAGTAAACAGACAAACGTCTCCGAGAATGCTTTAAGGTTGAAGCTATTTCCTTTTTCACTACGGGGAAAAGCCTTGGATTGGTTAGAAAGGTTGCCAAACCATTCCATCCATACATGGGATGAATTGGCGGAGAAATCCATTGCAAGTT
The DNA here is from genome assembly GCA_000715115.1 of Nicotiana otophora. Classification (NCBI taxonomy): domain Eukaryota; kingdom Viridiplantae; phylum Streptophyta; class Magnoliopsida; order Solanales; family Solanaceae; genus Nicotiana; species Nicotiana otophora. Next base: position 154,740 of record AWOL01S0023181.1, on the reverse strand, counting down.
CTTTTCTCCCGAGCATATGGCTACTCTTAGAGACGAGATTCTAGCATTCAAACAAGAACCCAATGAGCCTTTGCATAAGATATGGGAGAGGTACCGAACTATGGCGAAAGAGTGCCCGAACAATAATATGACTGAGGCTATGATTCAACAACTTTCTATAGGGGGATCAATACTACCAATCAATGCGTGGTCAACCAACTTGCTGGTGGAAATTTCATGACAACACCATATGCCGAAGCTTGTGAGATCTTAGATGAAATGGCGGATACTTCATCGACATGGCAAAGTAGAGAAAAAGTTCCTCAAGGTGATCCAAAAGTGATTCACCTACATAAAGAATTACATGATCATGGGCAAGCAATTGCCGAGTTGACCACCACAATGAATCAATTAGCCAAAGCTAAACTTCAACAAGTTCAAGGCCCTAAGCAAGTAAATGCAATGGAAGGAGTAAATATAATGGTGAACAAGCGAAGGCAAAAGGGTCAACAGGTGCAAAACCGTGCGTAACAATATGTGCAAGAAGATAGTGGGTTTGACAAAGATGAATCTTAAAATGAACAAGAGGAGGAAGTGCAATATGTGAACAACTTCCAAGGGCAAAGATACAAATCTCAAGGCCCGAATCAACAACAATGGCGATCTCAAGGTAATTAAGGGAATTGGAACAATCAAAATAATTAAGGTAATTGGAATGGTCAAAACAACTAAGGTAATTGGAATGGTCAAAACAATCAAGGGAATTGGAACAATAAAAACAACCAAAGCAATTTGGGGTGGCAATAGTAAAGGATATTGGGGAGGCAACAACCAAGGGGGATGGGACAATAATCGAGGAAATCGGGGGTCGAGTTTTCAAAGGCCCCCGATGTATCAACAACCAAGCAACCCGCCTCTTTACCCTTCCCATGGCCCTAGCTCTTTCAACAATGAGATGGGGCAAATTGAGAACATGTTTAAACAAATGATGGAGAAGAATGCCGACTCCGATGCTCAACTTGCCTCTCACAACACTTCAATTTGCAATTTGGAAGTTCAATTAGGGCAAATCTCGCAAGCTTTAACCACTCATCCTAAGGGGGCACTACCAAGTGACACGGTGGTGAACCCGAATGGTGGGAACAACACGGGACATGCCATGGTCATGACTACAATGAGTGGAAAAGGTGGGGATGTAACCACCTTAAGTCAAAGAAAAATTATGGATGATGAACAAGTGATTCAAGAAGATGAGATTGCAAACAGTGTGGTGCAAGCAAATAACGAATGGAGAATTGATATTGATGAAAATATGGAGGAGACTCAAGAAGAAGTGAACCCGTCTAGGGAACACATTGTTGACATACCAGAATCGGTAGTGCCAAAGGCTAAGGCACTAATGCCTAGGCCTCCTTCTCCATACCCTCAAAGACTTGCCAAGCAAAATGGCGAGAAGCAATTCAAAAAGTTCATTGACATGATGAAGAGCTTATCTGTTAATATGCCATTGGTTGAGGCTTTGGAGCAAATGCCTAGATATGCAAAGTTCATGAAGGATTTAGTGACAAAGAAGAGGTCGATGAATTGGGAGACTATAAAAAAGATAATCAAGTGAGCGCAATTGTGCACTAAATGGCTCCTAAATTGGAAGATCCCGGCGCTTTCACAATCCCTTGCACTATTGGAAGCGCCAACTTTGCCAAAGCTATTTGTGATCTAGGGGCGAGTATCAACTTGATGCCCTACTTGGTTTTCAAACTGTTGGGGATTGGGCAACCAAGACCCATTTCTATGAGGCTACAAATGGCAGATCATACTATGAAGAGACTATTAGGTAATTTTGATGATGTGTTGGTTCGAGTTGATAAGTTCATCCTCCCGTTATGAAGTGGACTATGAGGTGCCTATTATTTTGGGTAGACCTTTACTTGCTACGTGGAAGGCACTTGTTGATGTGGAAGCTGGTGAGCTCACCTTCCGGGTTGGTGATGAAAATGTGATTTTCCATGTGTGCAAATCTCTAAGGCAACCAAATAGCAATGAAGTTTGTTCGTTTGTGGACTTGGTGACCGAGGTGATTATTGATGATGCTAGTGCCATGATGAATGTTGATGATACTTTAGAGCCCGTATTGCTTAATCATGATGATGATGGGAAGGATGGATTTGTGGAATATGTGAATGCATTGTAAGGAATGAGGTCGTGCACTTATGAACCCCGCAAATTGTCCTTAGATCTTGAAAACCGGAAGACTCCTCCAACAAAGCCCTCAATCGAGGAGCCTCCCAATTTGGAGTTAAAGCCATTGCCTCCACATCTCAGGTATGAATTCCTTGGCCCATGTTCTACTTTATCGGTTATTCTTTCCTCTTGTTTAACTAACGTGCAGGTAGACTCTACTTTGACGGTGCTACAAAAGAGAAAGAAAGCTATCGGATGAACATTGGCGGTTATTCGGGGTTTAAGCCCCGCCTTTTGCATGCACAAGATAATTTTGGAGGAGGATTCCAAACCCTCCGTTGAACATCAAAGAAGACTAAATGAAGCAATACAAGAGGTGGCGAAGAAGGAGATCATAAAGTGGTTGGATCCCGGGGTTGTTTACCCCATTTTCGATAGCTCGTGAACCTCTCCGGTGCAATGTGTCCCAAAGAAAGGGGGTATGGCTGTGGTCACCAATGAAAAAAGTTGATTTCTACAAGAACGGTGGCCGGGTGGAGAGTGTGTATGGACTATCGCAAGCTCAACAAAAGTCACAAAGAAAGATCATTTCCCACTTCCCTTCCTTGATCAGATGCTTGATAGGTTGGACAACCATGCTTTCTATTATTTCCTTGATGGATATTCTGGCTACAATCAAATTCTTATTGCTCCAGAAGACCAAGAGAAAACTACTTTCACATGTCCCTATGGCACTTTTGCATTCTCGCGGATGTCATTTGGGTTGTGCAATGCACCAGCGATTTTTCAACGGTGTATGATGGCTTTCACCGACATGGTGGAGGATTTTCTTGAGGTATTCATGAATAATTTTTCTGTGGTTGGGAATTCCTTTAATGATTGCTTGACAAACTTGGATAAGGTCTTGGCAAGATGTGAGGAGACAAACTTGGTGCTCAATTGGGAGAAGTGTCACTTCATGGTCGAGGAAGGCATTGTCCTTGGCCACAAAATTTTAAAGAATGGTATTGATGTCGACAAGGCTAAAATACAGGTGATTTCTAAACTCCCACCCCCTACATCCGTGAAGGGAGTGAGGAGCTTCTTGGGTCATGCAGGGTTCTATCGCCATTTCATCAAGGATTTTTCTAAAGTAGTGGACCCCTTGTGTAAGCTTTTGGAGAAGGATGTCAAATTCCATTTCAACGAGGATTGCATGAAGGCATTCGAATTGCTCAAGTTCAAATTGAATACTACTCTTATTATCACCGCATTGGAGCTTGCCTTTTGAGCTCATGTGTTACGCAAGTGATGTGGCAGTCGGAGCAATTTTGGGGCAACGTATCAACAAAATCTTTCATCCGGTCTACTATGCTAGTAAGACCATCAATGATGCCCAAATCAATTAAACAGTGACCGAAAAAGAGCTCATTGCTATTTTCTTTGCTATGGAGAAGTTTTGCCCGTACTTGATGGGTACAAAGGTAATTGTCCACACCGATCATGTAGCGCTTCGGTACCTAATGAGCAAAAAGGATTCAAAGGCGAGGTTAATGCGGTGGGTGCTTTTATTGCAAGAGTTCTATCTCAAAATTCAAGACCGCAAAGGCAGTGAATACTAAGTGGCGGACCACTTGTCTCGATTTCAGGAGGAGGGGAGGCCACATGACGGCCTTGAGATTAATGACTCCTTCCCCGACGAGCAACTTCTAGCCATTTCAATGATCGAGATGCCATGGTTCGCCGACTTAGCAAATTACCTTGTGAGTGGTATTGTACCTAATGAGTTCTCTTCAAACCAAAGGAAGAAGCTCAAAGGGTATTGCCTTGACTATTATTGGGATAAACCGTATCTCTTCCAGATTTGTACCGATGGTGTGATTCGACGATGTGTGCCGGATGAAGAATAAGTGGAAATTATTGAGGCTTTCCACTCTTCACCATATGGTGGTCACTATGGTGGAGTGAGAACGGAGGAAAAAGTGTTGAGTTGTGGATTCTATTGGCCAACCATCTACAAGGATGCTAATGATCTAGTCAAGCGTTGTGGTGAATGTCAAAGGACTGGTGGGATTTCTAAGAAAAATGAGATGCCCCTCACCACCATCTTGAAAATTGACATTTTTGATGTGTGGGGGATTGATTTTATGGGACCGTTCGTAAGCTCCTGTGGGAACACATGCATTTTGGTAGCTGTGGACTATGTGTTAAAGTGGGTTGAGGCCGTTGCTCTTCCCAACAATGAAGCTCTAAGTGTCGTGGAATTTTTGAAAAAGAATATCTTTACAAGATTTGGCACTCCAAGGGCCATTATAAGTGATAGAGGATGACACTTTTGCAACAAAGCTTTTTATACCTTACTCACCAAGTAAGGTGTCACTAACAAAATCTCGATCCCCTATCATCCTCAAGCAAGTAGACAAGTGGAAGTCTCCAACCGGGAGATCAAGAGTATTTTGTTAAAGACCATGAATGCCAACCAGATGGATTGGTCGAAGAAACTTAATGATGCTCTATGGGCTTATAGGACGGCTTACAAAACACCGATTGGGATGTCTCCATACCGGTTGGTGTTCGTAAAAGCTTGTCACCTTCCGGTGGAACTTGAGCACAAGGCTATGTGGGCATTGAAGAAGATTAATCTTGAGTGGGATGTCGCAGCTAACCTGAGGGTGGCATAATTGAATGAGCTTGATGAATTCCGGTACCATGCATATACAAGTTCTTCCTTATACAAGGAGAAGATGAAGTACCTACATAACAAGTACATCCAGAACAAAGAGTTCAAAGAAGGTGAACTTGCGTTATTATTCAATTCTCGGTTACGGATGTTTCCAGGAAAGTTGAAGTCTAAGTGGAGTGGTCTGTTTGAGGTTGTGAAGGTGACACCCTTTGGGGCGTTAGACTTGAAGAATAAATATTATGAAGTGTTTAGAGTCAATGTTCATCGGGTGAAGCATTATCTTGGAAAAGTAGATGATGGCCACATCGTGACATTAATTCATTTCAAGTGATTGATGGTAATCTGCTCGTGACACGACGTTAAATCGGGCGCTTCTTGGGAGGCAACCCATGTTTCTTTTTATTTATCTTTTTCTTCTTTTTAGATAGGTTTTGTTTTGTGCTAACTGGTTTTAAAGTGAATTGCAGGAATGAGTGTGCTTTGCAGGAAATGTGCTCGAAAAAATGGCTAAGTGTTGAAAAAGTACGGACCGTACATTTATTTTCCGGACCGCACAATCTTGCATGCCACCGCAGAAAGGAGTGTGCGGCCACACAATTCTTTGTGCAGCTGCACAACTGGAAACCAAAATAATGCAACTCTCTGAAGTTTGGAATTGCAGAGAAATGACCATTATGCGGCCGCACATGAATTGTGCGGACCGCACAAATATCTGCGTCTGCACTCAATTTTGTGCGAACCACAGATCTTCACAAGGGTTCAAGTAAAGAGTGCGGACCGCACTCAAAAATGTGCGACCGCACTCAGCTTCATTTTCTGACCTAATTTGGTCAACCTATAAATAGGCCCTCATAGCACTGTTTCAAACTTTACGCACTCTGAACTCTTGAGACTAAGGCAAGCACAGTGCACAAAAGTTGTTTCACGCTCTACACTCATTGCATCAGCCTAGATTCTACCATGCATCCTTCATCACTGGTATGTTCAATTCATGTTTAGATTTTTCAAGTTTTCTTAATTTTTGTTTTTAAGTAGTATAGTTATTTTTAGGCCTAAAATGTTAAATGTTCATCATGTGTGCTTAGGATTATGTGGGTAATCTCATATGCATTCATTGGGGCTGGGTAAATCATATATCATGTTTAATTTGCCAATACCATGTCTAAACTATGCAAAACAATTGCAAAACCTAAGTTGAGTGCCGTATTATTTTGAATTGTGCGACCGCATATGAAATTGTGCGGTCCGCAGATCCTGAGTTAGGGCAATAATGTATGCATGCAATGTGCGAACCGCACTCAAAATTGTGCGGTCCGCAGAAAAATATGTGTGACCGCAGATTCAACTTTAGAGAACCAGTAGTCTGAGCCTGGTCTTGTGCGGCTGCACTCAAAATTATGTGGTCCGCATTTCAGTTGTGCGACCGCACTTCACAATTGTGCGATCCACACAAGGCAGTCTACGACTGCACTCAATATTATGCGGACTGCACTTTCACATATGCACACTGTTTTTCCTGCAACTGTTAACACACTGCTTCTAGACTCTAACTGACTCATGTTCCTTTGAATTGCAGACAATGGTTCGATCAAGAGGTAGAGGTGATACTTCTAAAGGGAGGGGTGAACCCTCCCGAGGCCGAGGCAAGGGTACTCAACCACTCGCAGTACAGACGAAAGCAATAGCCAAGAAGCAAACCACTGGGAGAGGTAGGGACACAAAGCCCTCAGAATCAAGCTCTTATGTCCCATCTAGGGAAGCCTCCGAGGGTCACTCAGTGGAAGTACAACTTGAGGCCCAGTCCCAACCACTACAATTCACTGGGAGATACCAACTGTGAAACGAACCCTCCACCACAACAAGTTCTTCTGAGGGTTCAGATGCCGACAACCAGGGTTCAGAGCCCTCCTCTACATACACTCCCCCTGCACTAGTTGCAGTAGATGATGATGATGATGTTCCTGATGATGGTAGAGGAGGTGACACTAGAGTGGGCAACCTAGAGAGGTTGAAGAAGGAGGAGGCATGGGAAGATAGGTTTGTGAGCTTGACAGCCTTCACAAAGTTCAGAGAATGGTGGCCCTAGAGATCGCTCACACTTGAGCGACAATTCTTATTGAAGGATTTGGATAGATACAATCCAAATGTGCTTAAACAGTTCAGAGAGTGCAAGGTGTGGAAGTGGTTCACCCAGAGTGTTATGGATGCCAAGGAGCATTTGGTACGGGAGTTCTATGCCAATGTGGTACACATCAAGAAGGGTACCAAAGTGACCAAGGTGAGGAACTTGAAAGTCAGATTTGACCAAAGCACTCTGAACATTTACTTGGGGTTCGAAGAGGTAGAGCCAGTCCAGTACTTGGAGAAGCTTTCTATGGGTGATGCAGCTCTCCCTTGGCTAGAAGAGATCTTGGTAGCTCCAGGACTACCACCATCGTGGATCACAGCGGGGGTTCCCATTACATAGGACACCCTCAATTTTGAAGCAAAAGGGTGGCAAACTTTTGTGTGCAGCCGTATAGACCCGAGCCAGAATGAGAACAATCTTCTAATCCCTCGGGTAGTTTTGGTGGAATCTATCATGGCCGGATGCCCAATCAATGTGGGTTCCATCATGTCAGCCAACATGTCAGTGGTTGTTAGAAAAGGTGAAAGCTCCTACCCATATCCCAACATCCTCACAACATATCTCACAGATGCAACGGTAGAGCCGAGGAGTTTTGATACAAAGGTGCGGGCCAAAAATCCCTTCTTATGGAACTCTTTTCAAGGTCCGGGGAACCCAAAAGTTCAAGGGTAAGGCAATTGCTACCGTTGGTCCGTCTGATGAGCCATCGGTGGTGGTTACAGATTCAACTGTTATGCCTTCTACAACTCTCATGCCTTCTGTAGCTGCCATGCCTTCCACAACAGCCAGTCTTTCCATCGAGACAGCTGACATGCCACCACCTTCATCTTCTAGACCATCAACATCAGTACCAGTTCCTTCCTCATCCACATATCCACTCACTGCATTGCGAGTCTCCCAGACATTGGCGAGTCTCAATAACTGGATGCAGACAGCTACTTCAAAGCTGTCTGATATATCTGGTGTTGTTGCAATACAGTCTTCTACCCCAGCAGTACCACAGGTTCCTCCATCGGTAGAGGAAACATTGAAGAAGATCTTGGACAATCAGAAGACCATTATGGATACATTGGTGGCGCATGGGGTAGATATTGGGGAGTTAGGTAAACATGTGAAGAAGATGAGGAAATCTCAGGCCTCGAAGAAATCAGTGGACAGATTGAGGTAAGAAGTGACCAAGATTGCAGCAGCTGGTGATCTTCCATTTGACCTACTGATGGAGACAAATCCATTAGTAACTTCAGACCCAGCAACACCATCAGTAGAGGCACCAACTAGCCAGTCTGACGAGCCAGACCTTGCTGCCCATACTGCTGAGGAGGTGCGTCAAATGTTCACCAACCCTGTTACTCCCCGAGCAGAGGATGATGAGATCCAGTTGGAGGAGCCTGAGGGTGGTGATGCTGCCATGCACACTGAGACCACATAGGGAGTTTTCTTCACTCTCTACCCTTCCTTATTTTGATTTTTGTTAAGCATTGAGGACAATGCTTATTCTTATTCTGGGGGGTGGTCTATTTTGGTTGATTTGATATGACATTGGCCTGTAATAACTATAATACTCTCTTTTTATCTTTATTTTCTTTTTCATTATGTATATATTCCTCCCTCTCTTTTGATGTATATATTCTATTCCCCATTCTCGGTTTGTATATTTATTTTTCTTGCTTTCAGTAGTTTATTTCATAGCTTCTTTATTTTGCTTTCACAGTAGTCTAGCTTATTATTTACTTTAATAGCTTCTTTTTGATTTGGTAGCTTCTTTTTATGTTTAAGTGATCAACAAGCCTTTGGTTTTCTTAATGCCACAGTTTTTTCCAAAGGTGGGTTTTATGTGAACCGGGTGGCTCTTCCCAACGATAGATGGAGTTACAACCTTCTTAAGGGATTAAGTCCATTTTTTATGTTTAGGTAAAAACAATAGTAATAATGAATAAAAGGGTCAAGCATGCTTCACTTGGTACCTGGTTAAAAGCAAGCTCTGAAAAAGAAATGGCTCTAGTTAGTGACCTTGTGACTTTTGTGTTGACTTAGGCAATTATCGAGTGGTTTAGTTGAACTATTAGCGATTTTCAATCTTGAATACGGTTGTTGTGGGCCCTCTACTCTATCCTCTTTAACAATCCAACTGTGTGAGAGGTGAGATATGTTTTTACAAGTCCAAGTACCCGTGTGAATGGTCTAGAACTTGCCCTGAATGTGTTTCTAGGCAAAATTCTAAGTTTTGCTTGGCTTGAGAAATGATTGTAGGCTCTCCTTGACCCATTTTGAAACTTTCCATGGCCCACCAATGATGTTATCCCTAGTCAACCCATTTGAGCCTCAAGCCTTTTTCATTTGATAACCATGTTACAAGCCTTTACCCGTTTGATAATAACCCTCTATTGGCACCCGAGCTTTCCTTAGCACTCATGAGAAACAAATGGAGAAAACATAAGTTTGGGGGAGAGACAAGGAGTTTGAAAGTGGTATCAAGGTACAAAAAGAGAAAAGAAATGAATAAAAGGAAAGGCAAAGAAAAAGAAAAAGAAAAAAAAAGAAAAAGAAAAAGAAAAACACAAAATGAAAGTGAATAAAGTGAAGAGTTGATGGGATTCAAAGAATAGTAAAAGTGCAAAGCATGGAGAAAACAAAGAAGGAGAAAGTGAATATCATGACCAAGAAAGAGTGATGTCAAGTCTCTCTAGTTCCCGTACGGAAAAAGAAAGTGACTCAAAGAGTCGGCAAAAGCATGACCCAAAAAGAGAAAATGGAGTGCTTAAGGAAAGATGAACCCGTTCTATTCCACTATTTCCCACCTTAGTCCAAAAGCCTTCATTACATGCCGAAAAATCCCTACGTGATTTCAAGCTGAGTAAGCTTACATTAATGGTGATCTACATGGGGGCAAGCATATGGTACTTAGAGCCGTACTTGTGACATTCTTTTGAGAGTGATGAGCGAACTTTTCACAAGTCATTGAATTGAGTACTACATTCTGAAGTGCGATGAGCCAACGGAGAGTATAAGAGGAGGAGTTTGGGATCCACAATGACCTACATGAAAGTGTGAACTTCCTTGATGAGTAAAGTCAACTCTTGATGCTCAAGTGTCACATTAGAGCTATTCATGCTTTAACCTTCAAAACAGTGCCTTGTTGATAATTCATGAGCGTGTGGGTAATTATTGGTCCCAATTGATGTGTGTTTGATTCACCTTAGGCTAGCTGAAATAGCTCTTTTCTTATGAAAGTATGAATTACCTTATTTGCTTGAGGACAAGAAAAAGCTTAAGTTTGGGGGAGTTGATAAGTGGGAATTTTGACTACTTATTTACACCCTTTTTACTTTTGTTTTAGCTGAAAAATGCTTAAAGGTATTTTCGAAAACTGATAAAATATGCTTTCTTGCAGGGTATTGGAAAATGCACCAACGCGATGAAATTCAACTCAAGAAGGAGTATTTTTAGACAAGGACTAAAACCAAGCAAAAAGGGTAAAGTGCGGAACGCAAAATTTTGTCTGCGGCCACAGATCATGAAGGGATTTATGTCATAGCTTCTTTGAAAAGTGCGGACCGCACAATAATTATGTGGCCTCAAAAGAGGAAGATCGGAGAGTCCCAACTTTAAGTCCATCAAGAAGTGCGGACCGCACTATTATTGTACGGCCGCAGAACTCAAGATTGCGGCCGCGCTAAAAAATGTGCGGTCCACAGAACCTGAAGAAGTGCAGTCGCAATTCAAAATTGTACGGCCGCAGAAGTCCCTCCTATCAAGCTCTGCATCAAAGTGCGGACCGCACATAGAATTGTGCGACCGCAGAACCTACGAAAGGGTAATTTTATCCGAAAATTTCAGCTGTGTATAAATAGTCTTTTTTGCAAACTTAGGTTAAGTTAGAACATTTGAAAGTTGGGAGCCGTTTTGATTTACTGCTTTAGGAAATTTTATGATAGTTTGTCTATTTTACATTGGATTTTTATCTTTTTATCATTGAATGTGAGTTTAATATTTTATTCTTCTTTAATTTCTTCATTTTTATCTATGAGTAGCTAAATTTCTAGCTAGGCTTATGACCCAACCCTAGTGTGGGTACCTAATGGGTGTTTGATTTAGGACTTGTTTATGGTTGGGTGTGTAATATTTAGCCTAGTTCTTACTTTAATTGTAGAATTAATGGTTTCAGACATTGATTCAAAAAGTAGAGACTGAGTCTAGAAAAACTTGGCTAACAAGAAATTGGGGTGAACTCAAGAAATTGATAGTCCCAATTAAAGGGTTGAATCTAGAGATAGTAAAACCCGACTTGAGCATCTATCAACTGTTTTGTGAATTACCCATTTGGACTTGAGAAAGACAAATTGGGAAAAACCACTCTATTACCGAGAGGTATTGAGTGGGTAATTGCGTGTTGATTGTTATATTACACCCCGACCTACCAAAACTGCCCTAAAGCCCACAACCCGTTAGCCAAACACCTAGGTGGAAGTCACAACCCTAGATCTTTTACATACTTGAAAAACAACACCAACATTATTATTCTCTAGCTTTATATTTGCAAACCGTAGCATAATTTAGAAGTAGAATCAAAACACAGTTTGTGGAAGTGCATCTTAGACAATTTACATGTTTAGTCCAAATATATACCTAATCCCATCTACGCTCCCTACGGATTCGATCCCGACTCCTAGTTGGGTATTATTATTGCAATCGACCGCTTCAGTACCCCAAACTGAGGTGTGATTCGGGCGAGATCACGCACCTACCCATGCCACCACAACCCAGTTGAGCACATTAGCTCGAGTCAGACTGAAGATCTTCCTTTTCATTTTTCCCAATAAGCCTTAGGACCAAATTCCAACCTCCTAATTTCTCTAGAAGGCCTGATTCTAACTTACAAACACCGTATCAATCTCCACATGCTGAACCCACACATGATCATGCACCAATGCTGACATCACACAATGCACCGCATAATTCATTTGCCCATGGTAACCTCCTCCAAGCAGCACAACTGCAATTCACTGACCCGATGCCTATAGTATACCTCATAACACATATAAGCCAGGTCTCAATCTTTAGAATACTGCAACAATGAAAAGGATGCGCAGGAACTCATAATCACCCGTCAAATCAATAACTCACGGAGTCCTCCGATCAACAAAACTCTTGCCTCATTATGAACATAATAGTGATAATTTCCTCTAATATACCTTATATAAATCTGATTGCACTGATTTCAAGTCGAATAATCTCGTCTCACCCAGTATAAGTTGCCCCGATAGTGAGGCACCTCAAACACTGACCAAAACCTCATATGACGCCATCAGTGCGCCAACAAGCGACAACATGAATATAACAGATCAGGAAGAACGAACTCCGGAAAAGAACTTTCCAACTCGTGTAACAAATAAAACAATCGAACAGATGTTGTGAACCCTTCTCAGAGAATGAGAAACAAAATACACAACCACCCGATCCACACAAAACAATCAATAAGGAGATACCCATCGAGCCAAAATGCTCATACCTATTGAATGCCTGAATATCTACCACAAGCACGCCAAGTGCATAAATACGACCCCGGGGAAATGGACAGTGCCACGCGCTACAAAAACTCAAGCACGATTAAGGTGCTATAACGACAAGCTACACTGGACCACAACACACATGCGAATAATCAAGGCGTGTCACAACCTACATGGCATAATAGAGTATTACATAGTATAGCTGACGACATGGATAACATCCAATGCCCGAAGACTCCTCCATAGGCAATGCTATGCTGAATGAACACATCCGACCTGATGTAAGGCATACATGCACATTAGATATACTAACGGACCTCAAGCCAATTATGATCATCCCATACTGGGCCAAAAACCTTTCAAGGACCCACAATGACCATATTCATGATACATACGAGCAGTCATCAAATCCGGAACAACTCCCACAATCCGCAATCAAAGGAACATAGCGCCTTTCAGTCATAACCTCTCCCATTGGCGATAGTACCAAAATCTCCATACTTGATTTCACTCTAACAATCGAATGACTAACACGTCAAACTTATAAGATCTTCCCGTGGGATATACTCCCACAACCTTCCGCACTGGGTAGCAAAATCTGAACATCAATGGCCATTGACCATGCTATCTCTGTAATGCCAATTAAGAATCCACAAACCAATGCATAATGCCTCTTCCACATAACTCCATCCTTAGGCGACATTAAGATAACTCTAGATCACTCTGAACATCTGAATCCTTCCCCCGCACCTCCAAACTGGTGACGTTCTTATCAAAACCGAACCGTAACATTGATCATCAACTTCCAATCTCCATGTCGCTCACTGCACCTATCATGCCGCTATGTGAATTTCATCATAACCCTTGAACCACCAGTAGAATAACCACTTCGTCGGCTTGAACCCCTTTCAGCTAACTCATTTAAGAAGAACAGTTGTAACACGCAACTGAATTCTTATAACCGCATAACCATGCTGATTCAAGCCATAACTAACTCACTCAACGTTTCCCCAATTTACTCTTGACTTGCCCTTAGAATGATAGTACTATTCAAACACATAACGGACCTCAAGCAACACTCATACCGAGTGACCCAAATCATGAGACCACGTCATCCCGATACCCATAATCCATCTCAAACACTCCTCGTGCACTTCATAGTATCTCCAACTGATACACCCGCTCTGAAAGACCTCCTGCAAATCCGATGTTGTTTCTCCCATTTCTCTAACACTGCACTGTAGACCCGATGATAACATAGAAATTCCCTAAGTATTCTTCACACTCTGCTGCAAAACCCAGTTCTCAGCCACGTAACAAACCCCAAATCTTTAAACACCGCACTTTAATTCTTGAACCCACTAGGACCATTGTTAAGAGTCACCCACTCTGACCTGATCCCGAGCACATAACCAACCACTGGTTCTCCTTTAGCACATGAACACTTCCAAAGAAGAAACCAGATGAATTATTTTCCTTGTACATCACATCCACTAGAAGCATAAACTCTGAGTCTTCCCAAAACCCGCACGTGAATCGATAAGGCGAAATATAACACATATTTATCTAGTCCTTTGCTCGAATTACCCCTGATGTTTTCTTTTCTTAGTCATAAATAATCCACCAATGCACCGATAACCAGAAATTGAATAAGAAGACAACCACGCAATCTAATTTTAGACGGTGGGCTCCCCCACTCAGCTTTACACTACCATCACATAATGTAGAACCCACAAAGATTCCCCCTTATAAATTACCATGATCTCGCACCGTCAACTCGCCAAATTTCTCATAGTCCCTTTTTAAACGTTTCATGAACATTCCGAATTATTATCCACAATCATATGTTCGACCCTTTGCCGGGTGGTAGGTATAACACTTCGTAGGAACTTCATCAAAATCACGCAACCGCTAACCTGCTCACAGGAGATAACCCACCTGTGGAATTTCATACCGACATCTTCCAACGACGCTACACTGTGTACAACTACCATAAAATCAGTAAACCCTCCTGAGCCCATGCTCGTCCACCAGCTGTACAAGTCTATTCATTCCCCATTGAGATCAACTGAAAGTCTGACAATACATTCCAAACTCGTAGTCACGTTGCATCCCAAAAATGGTAATCAAGTTTTCACACCCCTATTCATTTCAAGAAAACTCCTCTCCGCCATATTCAATCTTCCTCAGTACAGTAGCCATCAGCCCAAATAAAATCCATAGACCAGTCACTGTCTACCATGATTGCAAAAATAGCTCTAAACTTTTCTCAAGGCATGTGACAATCCTACCATAAAATCTATATGCTACTCTGCCACTCCCACTTCGGTTAAACTATCTCCTTTAAGAAACTCCCCGACCTCTGCTTTTCATACTTGACCTACTAGCAATTCAAGCACCGCGAGACACCTCCCACCATGTCCTTCCTCATCCTTCCCTACCCAAATGTTGCATCAAATCAAAATCCATCTCTGTAGCAACTGAACTAATAAATTGCTACCAACTCTAAGCCTCCTCGAAGATCATCTCTCTCGAGCCATCACTATTCGAAACACTGATTCGATTCTGAAACCGCTACATACCGCCATCTCTGACAACCGCTTTTTAGACACTATTTCACCACACCCTACACCGAAGGAACATCAAAGAAGACCATAACACTGGCGAACCTTAATGCATTCAAACAAGAACGATGACACCGCATCACAAATGAAAATTCCACCATGCTCGCAAATATCAAGTCTCGTTACTCCATCAACCAAAGCTTAAACATCCATAGTTCGATTGCCTTTCCTCCGCCGAAATTAAATGTCGAACCTCCAAACCATGCCTTGATAAATCCTCCTTTTGAGTCATTCACTGGCTCGACACATAAACAAGTACCCTACCATTACTCCAACACTGTGGGATGACAACACATGAACATCATAATAATCTGTGCATAGCCTCGAAACCATAGGAAATACAGATACTGACCTAAAATGATAGAACACCCTTCCACAATGCGATGATAATAGATTGCCAGAATACGTAGGGAGGAACATCCTGCACCATGTCTGGAGTACCACTACAACTCCTCGATGCCCACTTGATAGCAAATGCTCCACGTCGCATAAGATTGAGTAGGAAGGAAATGGAGGAATAAGCTCCAATGGAATAAAATCGCACGAAGAGGAATCAAGAAGGGAAGTGCTCTTAACAACCCTGTAGCCTCTCGAAGATAAGTACAGACGTCTCCATACCGATCCGCAAGACTCTACAAGACTTGCTCATGACTCATGAGACCCAAGTGAACCTAGAGCTTTGATACCAAGCTGTCACGACCCAAAATCCACTATAGGTCGTGATGGCGCCTAATACCGCCGTCAGGCAAGCCAACGGTGATTGATCAATTTATTTACGCATTTTAGTACTTTCAAAATCATAAATTTTAATAAGGAAGGAAATTTACACTTTTAAATCCACGGGAACGTACAAAATATATTGTATATAAGAGAAATGAAAGGCGATGATAATATATAGAATCATAAACATCAACTAGTATATCCCAAAACCCGATGTCACAAGTGCATGAGCATTTACTAAGAAGTACAATAATAATACAACATTTGTCTAGAATGTAAATGAGATATGATAATATAAATAGTATGATTGAGACTCTGTGGACTGCGATGCATAGCCTGGAGCTCACATAAAATCATCTAAACAGTTGCGCCTACGCGCCAAGATGATCACCAAATGAACATGTCATACACTGCACATTTAGTGCAGAAGTACATCATGCGTACGTAAATCAACACATACCCAGTAAGTATCTATCCCAACCCGAGAGAAGTAGTGACGAGGGGTCGATATCGACACTTACTAGTGGTTCAACAAAATAATATGGTAAATCATTAATAAATAAGAGTACAACAATAGTAGTGAGGTAAATCTTTAACTAATACAATCTTCCAAAATTTCTTTTAACGATATCAATTTCTCAATCTCGTATTCTATCTCAACAACTCAGAAATATCAAGTGCCAATATCAAACGGATAAGGAACTACCATATAGAGTGCAAGGCATCAGTGGAAGGAAAAATCTCGTGAATAGTCGGACTGCTAGCGATATAACGCACGATTATGCCTAGGTCGTACAACCCGATCCCAGAAGAAATATGATACTATCGAGTTAATCGGCCCAATCCCATCACAACGTGTACACTGCCGAGGGTCGAGTGGAACGAACCATAGATGTATCTATTATACTACCGAGATGAATGACCCGCTCCCATAAGAGTGTGGTATATGATCCTGCCGAGGTATTTGACCTTCTCCACAAGAAAGGAAAGGATTATTTTTGAAATACGAGACACGTGTTTACGATACAGTGTATGAACACAAAGTGAGTATAACCTTTATCGATTCTCAAATAACTTGCCAACAACTCAAGATGATAAGGCTCGACCTAATATATACGTATATTTCTAAATCAATTTCAATTATAAATTCAATTAATTAAGCCAGCAGAATGAGTTCAAATAATTCAGATATTACATGATAAAGTCCTTAATCTACCCGGACATAAAAATGCTTTAGCTAAGTATGGAGACTACCTGGACATAAACATGCTCTAGCACCCGCAACTAGTAGCACATAACAATTACATCACCTAGGGGGTAGTTTCCCCCTCACAAGGTTAAACAAAAGACTTACCTCGCTATGAATATCTATAACCGACTTCAACGCCTTTCTAACACCTCAAAATGATGCCAAACGATCCGAAACTAATCAAACAACGTGCAAACCAATCAAAATATACTCCAATACTCATAATTTAATAATTAGAAATAAATTCCCAACTCTTCAAGAAAAGTCAACAAAGTCAACCCTCAAGCCCACGCGTCCGGATTTCAAAAATTATCAAAAATAATTATTACCCATAAATTATATATTTTATATTACGAAAATAATCCAATTTCGTCCATGAATTGACCCTCAAATCAAGGATTTACCATCTCATAACTTTGGGGCTCAAAACCCCCAATTTCTACAATCCAAACACAGATAAAAATGATAACCAACGAAACTAATCATGGAAAAACATCACAATAATGGTCATATATTTACCCCCTTATTTATACGAGAACAACGCCGTAAAAGTCACCTCAAACGGAGCTCTAAAACTCAAGATATGCTCAAAATACTAAAATGCTCGGTCTATCCATTTAAAAGACTATCCAGGCAATTTTTCTTCTTTGCCTTCGCGGGACTCCTTCGCATTCGCGAAGAGAAAATTTTGAGTTGACCGGACAACCCAAAATTCCTTCTTCGCGTCCGCGGGACCTCCCTCGCGTTCGCGAAGAACAAAGTCCGCACCAGAAACCATCAATCTTTCCCAACATTGAACTAGGCATAACTATCTCATACGACCTCGGAATTCGACGATTATTACTGCTATGGTTCCGTAATTACTATACGGATCTAATGGTTTAATCAAATCCCAAATAAAAGGTCGTTTGCTCAGTATGGTACCCTTTATGTCCAAAGTAACGACGTTGAAACATCAAATAAAAGCGCGATATAACCCAAACACACCTGAGGCCCTCGGGACCCCGTTCAATTACACAAACTAGTCCCAAAATATAACACGAACCTACTCGAGGACTCAAATTATACCAAAAAATATTAAAACCATGAATCGATGATCAAATCCTCCTTTTAACTTTCAAACATTTAAACTTCGACGAACGCGTCCGAATTATATCAAAACATTCCGGAATGACGCCAAAATTTGCGTGCAAGTCATAAATCACGATAAAAACCTATTTCAAGGCTCAGAACTCCAAACGGACATCGATAACATTAAAATCCACTTCAAACTAAACTTATAAAATTCTAGAACTTCCAAAATGCCAACGTTCCATAATAGGCGCCGAAATGATTTCGGGCCATCCGATACTCAACCCTAATATACCCCCAAGTCCGAAATCATCATACGAACCTATTGAAACCTTCAAATTCTGATTCTGAGGTCGTTTACTCAAAAGTCAAACCTTAGTCAACCCTTCCAACTTAAAGCTTCCGAATTTAGAATTTTCTTTCCAAATCAACTCCGAACTTCCCGAAATTCAATTCCGACCGCACGTACAAGTCATAATACTTGTAGTGAACCTACTCAAGGCCTCAAACCACTGATTAACACGCTAAAGCTCAAAATAACTGATCTTGTCGTTACAACTACTAATACACAATGCAACTCAACAGAAACGGTTATGCAAACACTGGTAATCTAACAAATTCTCTCTCTCTTCGATCTCATTCTCTCTTCTTCTTCTTCTCTCTCACTTTAATTCCTTCTTCTTCTACAGGAATCCATTGAAGCTCAATATTGATTAGTTTGTAGTCTACAATCATTATATTGTATTGTACATTGAATACAATTGAGGTAATAAAATTCCCATTAACTTTCGCTGTCTCATATCAAATTACAATTCCATTTATTGAATTACATTACAATTGGTAGCAGAGCTCTTTCTTGGACCTAAGAAAATGACGATTACAGAAACCAGATCTAAATCTACTGAAGAAAACATAAGAGAGTGGAGAATCAATTGCAGGAAAACATGGCCTCGACGAATCAGAAGTTCGAAGACTTGAGCAACAAGTTGGATCTGTTAATGAAGAAGCTCCTTCCTACTCAAGATGGAATCCTGGGGAGTGCTCCAAGGGAAGGATTTCAACTAGAGAGCTCAGGAATTTGAAATAGGTATGGCGACCAGACAGAGTCTTCTTAGGTAAGTAGTCAATTCAATCATAGGTTTGAATTCCCTTATTTTGATGGAGTGGGGTCTGACCCTTGTTCATGGTTGAGGATATGTGAGAGGTACTTTCAATACAACCATGTGTTGGATCCCCAACAAAAACTTAAAGCTGCAGTTCTTTACTTGGTGGGTAAGGCTGAAGCTTGGTTCTTCTCTTACCAGGTGAGTCGTGGAATAATTTCTTGAAAGGACTTCTGTGAAGAAATCTGTAGAAACTTTTTAGAAGTAGATAACAGAAAGTTCAATTTAATAGGTGAATTAAATAAACTAGAATAAAGGGGTACAATTAATGAGTATTTGGAAAAGTTTGAGGAACTAAAGACTTGGGTATTAATTAGAAGACCTACTATTCCTGAGGAATTCTTCTTAGAGTTCTTTGGGAATGTCTTAAAGAGAAAATTAGAAACACTTTCAAAATCCTCAATCCCTACACCTTAAGTTAGGCTGTGGAAAAAGCTAGGTATCAGGAGAAAGTCATTTAAGCTCAGAATAGGAAAAGCAGGATCACTTGGAACATGGGTACAATGAAAACTAACAATCAAACAATAAGCAGAACTCATGGAAATTAGCCTAAAGAAGGATAGGTGAATGCATTTGGTGCAGGAATCATGAAGAACCACAATGCATGCTATAAATGTGGTGATAAATGGGTTCCAGGGCATCAATGTAAGAATAAACAGCTCAATGCATTGACAGTTGGGGAGGAACCAATGGAACCAGAATAGACAAGTGACTTGCCAAGTGAATTAGAGTATATTGAGGACTCACAAGGGGTAGAAATGATGGAGGAAGCTGTCAGCCTTAATGCTTTATCAGGAACAGAGTTCTCAAATACAATTATACTGAATGGAATAGCCAAAAAAGGTACTAACTATCTTACTAGACTCGGGGACCACCCATAGTTTTTTGGATATAGAGACTGCCAGGCAAATTGGTTGTATTATAAAGGAAGCTAGAACTATGAGGGTGACTGTGGCTAATTGTAACCAATTGATGAGCCTTTACTCTTGTCCTATATTAAGATGGAAAATACAAAGGATGGAGTTTGAGGATTCAGTCAGACTGATCTAGCTGGATGGTTGTGATATGATCTTAGGAAGAGATTGGATGAGAGCTCATAATCCAGTCCTATTGGATTTTGTAGCCTATAGAGGTGTAGTATCTCATAAAGGCAAAAGATTAGAACTTAAAGGCATGTACAATCAAGCTTTGTTGCAAAGTATGACTAGAAGTGGCATACAATAACTATTCAAAAAAGGAAAGGTATTGCGGGGGGCACCTATTTACAGTAACAACATCAGAGGTGAAAAAACAGGAAGTGTTGCCTTCAAAACTTTTAGGAGTACTGCTGCAGTAGTACAATGATGTATTGAACCAAAATCCTTGCCTCCCAGAAGACAACAAGATCACTTCATACCACTGAAACCAGCATCAGTACCAGTCAGCATTAGGCCTTACATGTATAATTATTTTCAGAAAAATGAGATAGAGAAACAAGTTAAAGATATGTTAACTAATGGTATAATTCAGCCTAGTCATTCTCCATTCTCATCACCTGTATTACTGGTTAAGAAAACAAATGATAGTTGGAGGTTTTGCATTTACTATAGGGAGCTTAATAAGATGACTGCTACGGACAAGTTCCCCATTCCCCTAGTGGATGACTTGTTGGATGAATTAAATGGCTCCTATGTGTACTCTAAGATAGACCTGAGAGCAGGTTATCACCAAATCAGGATGCATGAGGAAGATATTCACAAAACAACCTTTAGAACACACTTGGGTCAATATGAGTTCAAGGTCATGCCCTTTGGGCTTACCAATGCCCATGCTACTTTTCAAAGTATTATGAATCATGTTTTCCAAGATTACTTGAGGCAATTTGTATTAGTTTTCTTTGATGACATTCGAGTTTATAGTCCTACAATTCAAGAACACAAGGAACACTTAGAGAAAGTATTGGGAATTCTAAGGAAGGAGCAACTGTATGCCATAAGGTCCAAGTGCTCTTTTGGCTGAAGCAAAGTGGAATATCTAGGCCATACCATTACTGAAGAAGGAGTGACTATTGATCCATCAAAAATAGAAGAAATGGTGAACAAGACTATACCTAAATCAATTATGGGGTTAATATGCTATTATAGAAGGTTTGTACAGTCATATGCGGTGATCAGTAAACCATTGACTATCTTGCTGAAGAAAAAATCATTTTAGTGGGGGCCAGAAGCAAAAACAACCTTTATCAATCTTAAGCAAGCAATGACCACTGAACCAGTCTTAGTATTGGCAGACTTCACCAAGACATTTGTGGTGGAAACTGATGCTTGCTCAAAAGGCATGGGAGTTGTGCTTATGCAGGAAGGGAGACCTCTAGCATTTTTTAGTAAGGCTCTAGCTCCTAGACACTGGGGATTATCTACCTATAAAAAGAGTATATGGCAGTCCTAACAACAGTAGACAGATGGAGACACTATTTACAAGGGGGTCACTTTATTATCAGAACTGACTATCATAACTTAAAATACCCATTTGAGCAAAATGTGACAACTGCTCTTCAACAAAAAGGCCTGACCAAGTTGCTAGGGTTAGATTATAAGGTGTAGTACAAGAAGTGAATAGAGAATAGGGTAGCTGATGCACTATCTAGAAGGGAAATAGAGGATTCGAGTCTCAATGCCATCACAATTGCTAAACCTACTTGGATACAAGAGATCATTCAAAGCTATGACGATGACCCTTCAGCTGCACAACTGACCATTGAGTTAACAACAGCCCCTGCCAGCAAGCTACACTACTCTCTTCAATAGGGAATTATAAGATATAAGCAGAGAGTACATGTGGGAAAGGGTGCAAACCTCAGAGCTAAAATATTTGAGGTGCTATATCAATCCCTTTGGGAGGTCATTCTGGTCAAATGGGCACTTATATGAGGATTAATGGAGTGTTCTACAATACTAACATGAAGGCTGAGGTGATCAAGTGGGCCTCAAAATGTGATACTTGTCAAAGAGTTAAGGGAGAGAATGTTCTTTCTCCGGGCCTATTACAACTTTTACCCATCCCAAAAATGCCATGGTAAGACATAGCCATGGATTTTATAGAAGGTTTACCCAAATATGGATGTGTAGAGGCTATACTAGTGGTAGTAGATAGGTTGATTAAGTATGACAAGTTTGTGGCCCTGAAGCATCCTTATACAACACAGGATATAGCTGATATATTCCTAAAAGAAATCTACAGGTTGCATGGTATACTAAGGACTATTGTGACAACCAAGGATGCTATCTTTACTAGTCAGTTTTGGCAACAACTTTGCAAAACCATGAGAACTAAATTGAATATATCTACTTCTTATCATCCCCAATCTGATGGTCAAACAGAGAGGCTTAATGAGTGTTTGGAGTCCTATTTGAGATCTATGGTATTCATTAATCCAAAGCAGTGGGTGAAGTGGCTGCCATTAGCAGAATGGTGGTACAATACTAACTGCCATAGCTCACTAAAGACCATCCCTTTTCAGGATTTATATGGGTTCCCACCTACACAAGTTCCCTTGGGGTCCCTACCATACTCAACACGTACAATAGTACGGTCCCTTATAGCTTAGATACAACAGATGTTGCGAAATCTGAAAGAAAACATGAATTAAGCCCAGGCCCGTATGAAGTTTTACTCTGATAAACGCATGTCAGATAGAACTTTAGATGTGAGAGATATGGTGTATCTAAAACTACAGCCATATATGCAAACATCAGTAGCAGTACAAAGGAATCTAAAGCTTAGTGCAAAATATTACGGACCATATAAAATCACAGAGAAGATAAAAACAGTAGCTTAGAGATTTGAGCTCCCTTCTGGATCTCAGATCCACCCGGTCTTTCACGCGTCCCAGCTCAAAAAATGTATAGGTTTGACGAACTCACTGCAACAGCAACCTCCAATCTGCAATGCAGATGGTCAAGTCTTGGTCCAGCTACTGCCGATTTTACAAAGGCGAATTCTTAAGGTGAATAATGCTGTGGGGGTTAAGGTGCTAGTACAACGGATGAATCTAGGAGCAGATGAGGTGACATAGGAGGATTGGGGCTATATTAAGAGTCAATTTCCCGACAAAGTCATTCTTTATCGGTGAGGTATTGTTAGGAACGAAGGTTGTCGGCTAAGATATTAGGGAAATAAAATGAATAAAGAGAACTAGGGTTAGGGATAAAAGACTAATGAAGGGCGACGTGGAAACATCAGGAGCGTTCATAGCATTTAACATTAGGCGGCTCAGATTACAAGTCCTAATAATATCCAACGATGGGGAATATTCTAGAAGACTATTAATACATAACTCAACTCAACATAAACGGTTATGCAAACGCTAGTAATCTAACAACTTCTCTCTCTACTATCACTCACTCTCTCTCTTCGGTCTCATTCTCTCTTCTTCGATCTCTCACTTCAATTCCTTCTTCTTCTGTAAGAATCCATTGAAGCTCGTTGTTGATTAACTTGTAGTCTATAATTATTACATTGTATTGTACATTGAATACTTTGAGCTAATAAAATTTTCAGTGACTTCCGCTATCTCATATCAAATTATAATTCTATTTACAATATTATACAAAGCGTCAAGTTTATAAACAGATTTGACTTATATATGTTGTTGTTTACTTCTATTTAATTTCAAAGCTATAGGTTACAAGAATTTAGTAAATCTTATTAGTAAAGTCCCTACTTTTATATCGTACAATTATATTGATACTATTCTATTTTTTAGAGGTTTTATCTTTCATGGATACTAATAATGGAAGAGACAAAAGAAAATATTTGAGTACTAAGAAAAGAAAAATAATTCTCTCTAAGGGAAGAAGATATAGCTCTGCTTTCTTTTCGAGCCATCAATAATTACCGGCTCTCAACGGCTGCGACTCTCCTTTCATCGATCCATCTGTTATGAAAGACTACCGGGTAAAAGCTCCAAATTATTAGAAATACCTTAACATTTTTTTACTAACGAAAGATAATATCTAAATAAGAACAGAGAGAATTCTGCTATATATTCACAAATGAGTCAAAACGAACTCCATTTTTAGGGTTTTATACAAACTGAGAATTACATAAGCAAATATTTAATTTAGATTGCATTAAGTCAAAACAAAACATCTAAATAGTATTTGCTTTCTTGAATACAAGATCTGTATGTGGTACACATCATCTAGGTAATACAGGTGATGTAGGATAATAAATGAAGTGAATTTCATGATCTGTCATAGGCCTCCTCCCAAACTTATGTTTCAACAATTTATGTATGTATATATACAAAATTAATTCTATTACATCAATATAATTTTTTAATAGTGAGGATTCAATTGAACCCTTCAGATCATGTAGCTTTGCCCCTACTTGTAATCTCTATCGACATTGATAGAGCATAGCCTTTCTAATTTTAGGTGCTTAGATTATCTAATTCTGATCAAATGGCGAGAGACCCTGAGGGGTGTCAATGGTTCGGTTCGGGCAGTTATTTTATAAAATTTGTATCATACCAATTTTTCGGTTATTCTATTATGTATAATCAAAATTAGACTTTTAGAAACCTTACCAATCATGTCAGTTTCTCTTCGGTATCGGTACGGTTCGGTAAATTTTCAGTATTTTTTAAAATATCATTTAAAAGTCAGTAGTAGAAGCAAAATGCAATAACATATGTACTTTTATAAGACTTAGCAAAACTGTCTAGACATTTTTACTATTTAAAGGGGCATGAATTAAGAAAACATGAAAGACGGCGAGCGTATAGATCCCTCAATTATTCTCCAACATCATAAAAGAAAACTAAGCTAAGATAAAGCAAATATAAATAACACGAGTGGAAGGATATTAAGCAAGTTGGCGCTCAAGAATAAATTCTATAGAAGATAAATATTTGAAATATAAATTTAAATCATACGAAAGGAAACATATTCAATACATTGCAGTTTGCTACTCATAATCGCTAGAATACCTTGTGTCTTGCTAGTGAATATGCTTGAAATAATTTAGTTTCAATAGGAGTAGTATAAGAGGTTTGAGAATTAGGATTTTGAGTTTAATTCCTTGTTGGCTTGTAACCGTGTTCATAATTCCAAGGTGCAAGAGAAAATTTAATATTTTATTATTTTTGAACTTAATATTTACATATACTTTTCACATGTAAATTTATTCGGTGCGGTTCAGTATTTTTTTGATTTATTTTCATAAAATAAAAAATCTACACTAATTATCGGTACAGTTATACATTTATATAAAAACCTAAGATTTTATTAAAAGAAACCTAAAATTGGATTCAGTGCGGTATAATTCGGTCGGTTTAGTCAGTTTTTAAATATCCTTGACACCCCTACCTGTAATGAGTCCATGTATGAAACAGGTATAATTCACACCAAGTGAAATAACATTAATGTATGTCCCCAAGTGAATTTGAACCCTAGGTCGTGGCTTAGATCTTGAAACCCACAACTAGTAACATAGTTAGGGTAGGGTTAAACCATATGGTTCGAAAAAATATTTAATTATATTCCTTTCGTCGGAAAATTATATCGTGCAAGTAGTATTAAACCAAATTTTCTTCTATATATGGAAATTGCATGTTGAATTTGTTGGGTTTTAGCTTGGTTAGCTTAAAATAAAGAGTGAATGGGAAATGGAGGGAAAATAAAATTTTGAATATCCCTCCTTGTCAAAGGGACATTGTCCCATATTGGAGGAAGAAAAGACTTTTGATGGGTATATAAGCAATTATTTTTCTTCTACCTCTTAAAGAGTTAAGAAGAAGCAAGTCTCGCGTCGTCGTTGTCGTCGCTCACTCGACTCGGCTTCAGCTTCGGATTTGGTCAAAGATTGATTGATTAATCTTTTTGGAGACAATTTCTTTAATTATTTAATAAAAAATATTTATTAAATTAGCTGAATATCCAACCCGAACCAGATCCGTGCGCAACCCGATTCAGTTTCTTCCCGGTTTTTTATTTAAATTTCCCTCCCGTTTTAAGTGAATGTTCTGAAGGAGTGTGAACTTTCAGGAACAATACTTCCATTGGCTATAAATTCGTTTGATTCCTCAGATTTTTCCTGACGAATAATCAGAACTTAAAGACTTCTTCTTCTTCTTCTGCACAAATCTATTTCAGTGTGATTTACTACCGTTAAGTGGTTCGCTGACACCGTGGTTTTTGGTACCAATATACCAGTAAGTTAAATCGTTCTATCATGGGAGGATAATATTTCAGCACCTCGGGTACTTGAGCAGAATAATTTTCTTAAAGACACACTGTGTAATCAGTGAGCTCGATTTATTCCGAAATTAATTTTTCCAGATATTATTTCGACTTCCAATTGCTATTAACTTTTTGTTTCTGTTTACTGTTTCAGAAAGATTACTGTTTCGTTATTTATTATAGTAATATGTGGTGGCCGCACCTGTGCGCCCGTTCATGCGAGACTCTAACCGCTTCTGCGGTCCTGGCTGGGCAGGCCCATAATCGCTTCTGCGGCTTGATGGCCACTTCTGTGGTGCCACACCTGCGGCCCAAAATGCGCATGTGCGATTGCACTAGGTGCAACAACTTCAGCCAATCCAACATATTTCCAAATGATCCGTTAACTACTCGAAATCAACCCGAGGCCCCCGGGACCTCAATCAAACATACCAACAAGTCCTAAAACATCATACAAACTTAGTCGAGCCCTCAAATCACATCAAACAATGCTAAAAATACGAATCACCCTCCGATTCAAACTTAATGAACTTTGAAACTTCAAACTTCTAAAACTGTCACACCACATCCGATTGACCTCAAATTTTGCACACGGGTCATATTCAGCCTTACAGACCTACTCCAACTTCCAGAATCGGAATCCGACCCCGATATCAAAAAGTCCACTACTAGTCAAAATCTCCAACTTTCGCCAATTCAAGCCTAAATCAGCTACAGACCTCCAATTCATAGTCCGGACACGCTACTAAGTCCAGAATCACCCAACGGAGCTAACGGAATCGGTGAAACTCTATTTCGGAGTCGTCTTTATACAGTTCCAACTACAGTAAAAAAATTCTAATACTTAAGCTTTCGTTTAGGGACTAGGTGTCCCAAAACACTCCGAAAACATAACCAAAGCCTTCCGACAAGTCACATAAGCAGAAAGAGATACGGAAAAAATAGTAAATAGGGGATCGTGGCTATAACTCTCAAAATAACCGGCCGGATCCTTACAAAGCCGACACCATCTCGAGGTGGGAAAAAGTATTTTATAACTTTTATTGACGATTGCACTCAATATTGTTATGTTTATTTGCTTAATAGAAAGGATGAACAATTGAAGCATTTAAGCAATACAAAAATAAAGTAATGAATCAGTTGAATAAAAAGATTAAAATAATTAGAAGTGATAGGGGTGGAGAATATGAATCTCCGTTTATAGAAATATGTTTGGAATATGGAATTATCCATCAAACTAATGCCCCTACATACCTCAATCCAATGGAATTGCGGAAAGGAAAAATCAGACATTAAAGAAAATAATGAATTCTTTATTAATAAGTTCAGGATTACCATAGAGTTTGTGGGGGAAGCTATCCTTACAGCTAACCGAATACTCAACAGAGTACCCCACATCAAAATGTAATCTATTCCATATGAAAAATGGAAAAGAAGAAAACCCAAATTGAAATATTTCAAAGTGTGAGAGTGTTTAGCAAATGTACAAGTACCTTTACCCAAAAGGGTAAAAATCAGACCAAAAACTGTGGATTGCGTTTTCATTAGATATGCTAAAATAGTAAAGAATGTCGGTTTTTGGTTCATAAATATGAGAATCCTGAAATTCATGTTAATACGGTAATTAAATCAGATAATACTGAACTCTTTGAAAGCATCTATCCGTATAAAACTGAATGCGAGTTGTTAAGTGAAAGACCTCAACGACCATGGGAATAACCAAGGAAAATACTCCAAGTAAAGAAGATCCAAGGCGTAGTAAACGTCAAAGAACATCTACTTCCTTTGGACCAGATTTTGTGACATTCTTGCTTGAAAATGAGCCTCAAACTTTCAAAGCAGTTGTGTCATCTTCTGATTCAACATTTTGGAAAGAAGCAGTCAATANTATAAAACTGAATGTGAGTCGTTAAGTGAAAGACCTAAACGACCTCGGGAAGAACCAAAGGAAAATACTCCAAGTATAGAAGATCCAAGGCGTAGTAAACGTCAAAGAACATCTACTTCCTTTGGACCAGATTTTGTGACATTCTTGCTTGAAAATGAGCCTCAAACTTTCAAAGCAGTTGTGTCATCTTCTGATTCAACATTTTGGAAAGAAGCAGTCAATAGTGAGATTCAATCAATTTTGGATAACCATACATGGGAATTGGTTGATCTTCCTCCAGGAAATAAGCCTTTAGGTTCGAAATGGATCCTTAAACGGAAAATGAAAGCTGATGGCACTATTGACAAATATAAGGCAAGACTTGTTGTCAAAAGTTATAGACAAAAGGAAGGCCTTGATTACTTTGACACTTACTCGCTAGTAACGAGAATAACATATTTTAGGGTATTAGTGGAACTGTCGGTCATGTATGGTCTTGAAATCCATCAAATGGATGTTAAAACAACTTTCATAAATGGAGAATTGGAGGAAAAGATTTACATGGAACAACCTGAGGGTTTTGTTATTCCGGGTAAAGAAAAGAAAGTGTGCAAACTGGTTAAGTCACTTTATGGACTTAAACAAGCACCCAAACAATGGCATGCCAAATTTGACCAAATAATATTGGCAAGTGGGTTTAAAATCAACGAATGTGACAAATGTGTTTACATTAAAAATACTCCAGGTCATGAAGTCATTGTTTATTTATATGTTGAGGATTGTTGATAATGATAAAAAATATGGCAGATATAAATTCTACTAAGCACATGTTGGCTAGTAAATTCGACATAAATGACTTAGGAGCTGTTGATGTGATCTTAAGAATCAGAATTCATAAGACTCCACAAGGTCTAACATTATCACAATCTCACTACATTGAAAAAGTACTTGACAAGTTTAAGTATTTGAATTTCAATATTGCCAAGACTCCAATTGACGTGAGTTATGCACTTCAAAAGAATGAAGGTGAAAGTGACTCACAACTAGACTATGCAAGAGTATTGAAAAGTTTGATGCATATCATGAATTGTATGCGACCAGATATAGCATGTGCTATTAGCAAACTGAGTCGGTTTACATGTAATCCCAATCAAATACATTGGATGGCAATGAAACGAGTTTTGGGGTATCTTAAATACCAAAATTACGCTTTGCATTATAACAAATATCCCTCTGTGATCGAGAGATATAGTGATGCAAATTGGATCACTGAATCATCTGAAGTTAAATCCTCGAGGGGATATGTTTTCACAATTAGGGATGGAGAAGTATCTTGAAAATCATCCTAACAAATGTGCATCGCCCGTTCTACATTAGTAATCTGAATTCATAGCTTTAGATAAGGCCGGTGAAGAAGCTGAATGGCTCCACAATTTCTTGGAAGATATTCCATTGTTGCCCAAACATTTGACACCTATATGTATACATTGTGATAGTTAAACGACAATAGGCAGGGCAGGGAGCATTATGTACAACGAAAAATCTCGTCACATACGACGGAGACACAATACCGTTAGACAACTACTCTCTAGTGGTGTTATCACTATTGACTACGTAATATCAAGAGATAATCAGATTCACTTGCAAAAGGCCTATCTAGAGAGGCAGTTGAAAGATCATCAAAGGGAATGTGGTTAAGGCCTAGGACAAGTCATTATGGCAGTAACTCTACCTAGCAGACTGGAGATACCAAGAGTTAGGTTCAAAGAGATCAAACAAAGTTATGAATGGCGGTTCAACATTGTCAAATAACTCAACCCATTCTCATGATGAAGACAATGTTCAGAAATCTAGGTAAAACAGTAAGGCTTTTTGATGAGTCAATAAAGCTTAAACCCTTTTAATGATTTGTTAAGTCTGGAAGGATATGATTAGATAATATATCTATAGGATTACACGTTTAAAAATCACCTATGTGAGTATGAATTGTAAGCCGCTTCAAGGGGAATGAAAGTAAAGGCTCATTCTCTAAGCACTCATGAAACCAGGCGCTGTTCATGGTTGAAACGAATACAACCGTGAGAACCATATATGGTTAAGGGTTGATTGTGTGACTTATGTTGTCTAGGTATACAACAAAGCTCGACGGTTCAAAGATATCATAACTACCGATTGACCGAGTATATCCAACATAAGTTCACTACGAAAAGTTCAAAGGAAAACCTACTTATCGAGATGCAATTAATCCTTTCATGTAAATCACACACTCATCCGTGCATTCCTTTGTCTTATAGCCATTCCCCATTCATGTGGGGGATTGTTGGGTTTAAGCTTGGTTAGCTTAAAATAAAAAGTGAATGGAAAATGGAGGAAAAATAAAATATTTGAATTTTCCTCCTTGTCAAAGGGACATTTTCCCATATTGGAGGAAGAAAAGACTTTTGATGGGTATATAAGCAATTACTTTTCTTCTAGCTCTTAAAGAGTTAAGAAAAAGGCAAGCCTTGCGCCGTTGTCGTCGCTCGCTCGGCTTGGCTTCGGCTTCGGTCAAAGATTGATTGATTAATCTTTTTGGACAAAATTTCTTTAATTATTTAATATAAAATATTTATTAAATTAGCTGAATATCCAACCCGAACCGGATCCGTGTGCGACCCGATTCAGTTTCTTCCCGAATTTTTATTTAAATTTCCCTCCCATTTTAAGTGATTGTTCTGAAGGATTGTGAACTTTGAGAAACAATACTTCCATTGGCTATAAATTAGTTTGATTCCTCAGATTTTTCTTGACGAATTTTCTGAACTTAAAGACTTCTTCTTCTTCTGCACAAATCTATTTCAGTGTGATTTACTACCGTTGAGTGGTTCACTGACACCGTGGTTTTTGGTACCAATACACCGGTGAGTTAAATTGTTCTATCACGGGAGGATAATATTCCAGCACCTCGGGTACTTGAGGGGAATAATTTTCTTAAGGACACACTGTGTTATCAGTAGGCTCGATTTATTCCGAAATTAATTTTTCCAGATATTATTTCGACTTTCAATTGCTACTAACTTTCTTTTCTGTTTACTGTTTCAGAAAGATGATTGTTTCGTTATTTATTATATTAATACAAATACATAACAGAATTCTCTTGAC
This sequence comes from Nicotiana otophora, assembly GCA_000715115.1. Taxonomy (NCBI): domain Eukaryota; kingdom Viridiplantae; phylum Streptophyta; class Magnoliopsida; order Solanales; family Solanaceae; genus Nicotiana; species Nicotiana otophora. The sequence continues at coordinate 123,225 of AWOL01S0023181.1, read as the reverse complement.
ATCAAACAAGCTTCTAACTTAGTCTCAAAGACGACTTAAAAATTGATTTAAGTTGCACATTCAAATCTTAATGGTATGACATTTTTGTATTTTCTTAAATTGTTAAAATTTATGGCTCCGCCACTGAATTTGAATAACATTTAGTATTTTTTTGCAACGTTGTCCATCCAACATTTAAGGATGTAAAAATAATACGGGTTTCTCCTGCTACATGGATTGTTGGAAATATTTGATATGCATTTATTTATTTATATACATGTGCAAATATTGTGAGACAATAGCAGCAGTGTATCACATGACGTTACAAGAAAATGTTTGCTCTTAACGTGTTGGTGTTTCTGCTATTTCAGAATGCAGAAATTTACCAACATTTTGTGCAAAATTCACTTGACTAGGAAACCTCTGTATTCAAACACATTCTAAAATATGTGCAAATGTCCCCAAAATCCCAAAGGATACGCTGAAGTTTTTATATGCTCTTGTCTATTAAGAAAATGTCACGTGATTGATGTCGGCAAATTAACGAAATACGTCAAACCTGAACAAGAACCACCTTAATTAGACCCCACTATTATAGTTGTGGCTTTGTCTTGTGACATTAATTTCCAACATGAAGCTAAGCAGATTCAATAATGAAATTAATTTGATGGATTTAATTTTTTATGATTTAAGCTCTGAAGTAACTGTACTTTAAAAAATTATAGGTTCAAATTTTAATATTTGTTAAAATCTTAGCATTTTTACATATTTATTTATGTATAAATGAAAAATACTGAATTCAGTGGAACCCGTAAAATATAAGTTGCATATGCTTTCAAGCAAAGGCGGCATATCCAGTGTAGAAGTTATGGGTTCACCCCATAGCTTTCGCTCATACCCTGTATTTTTGTCCAAAGAATTATTAAATATATACAAATAATAATTTTGAACCCATAAAATTAGATGAGATGTAGTAAAATTGCGAATCTGAACCCATAAAATTTAAATCTTAGATCCGTCTTTGTTTTCAAGGTGGCTTTTGTTATGTACTTCGACATTTATCATCGAAATTTCTTTCCAACTAGTGGGTAACTAACAAAACCTCTTTGACCAAATAGGGAGAATGACAAGTAGAGTTATTAATGAATTTAAATTTTATTTATCGACAGTTTAACAAATATTTATATATTAGGGTGACACTAGGAATCTACAAATTAAAGTGAGCTAAATCCAGAAATGTAAAGTTAAATTAACTCTCTCCATTCTTAAAGTTAGATGTCGCGAGTTCCAACTTTAGAATAAAAGTCCAAGAGATTGTTCCTTCTAATGGGTCTTACGTAGTCATAGTGTGAATTCGATTAGTGGGGAGCTGATGTTACAACCGGTGGAAAACAAAAAATAAAAAAGATATGGTCCCAGTTACTGTGAGTACTATTGACAATAAACGTACACTACCAAACTAGTAACAAAAGCTCTCTCTCGTTTTCTTTTTTTCTTTCAAAATCTGATGTAATTTTTTCACAGGTGTTGGTTTTGGATTGGTTTTTCTATTTTCTCAAACATAGTTAATTAACTAGAGAGTTGAAAATGAACGTCAACGGCAGGGGTGTATAAAGAAAATTGATAAATCGCATAAAATCGATAATTCGAGTCAAATCGGGAAAAAATATCCGATTGTGGTTTAGTTTGATTTAGTTTGGTATAGCAAAAACAAATCTGACCATAATTGGTTTGGTTTGGTTTTAACTAAAAAAAGTCAAATCGAATTCAAACCAATCCGATAATATATTCATACAATTTTTAAAAATATTTATACATATTTGACCAAAAAATATAATTTCCGGTTAAATTATTAAATTTATAAAATGAGGGGTTAAATCTAGTCAAGGATAATAACTCTAGATATTTAAGCACAAAGACGTATATTAGTTGGGACAGATTCCGTATATGGTTGATGGCAATAAATATAGAATACACTTAAAGCAAGAACATTAATGGAGATATCAATAACAATAAATGTCAATAAATGACATTTAAGTAAATAAGGAGAATGATTCACCCAATAATGGATGGGTTGAACGAATAATTTTCCTGACAGTGATGAATGACAGATAAATCTAAAATTCGTCGCATGAACGGTCCTCGAATCTGATGGAAAAGTGAGGAACAATATGAACATGAGTCTTTGTTAAAAGGTAAAATTTGTGTTTTTGCAAGAGGTAAAGTCTTCTTCCCAAAAGTGTTTTTATCAGAAAAAATGAATATTAAATGTCCATATCATTGTATCTTCTTTCTATATATATATATATATATAGTCTTTTTCCTAGGAAACTCTAATAGTACAAATACCGGGGGATATTCACTAGAATATTCCTTTTTAGTACATTATCTTGACAAATTAGCTGTTGCGAGTCTTATCAATAATGGTCAATCTCGACCTCGACCCTTGCTGACATCTTGACTGCGATAACCGTCGATATCTTGACCACGGCCAAACTGAAACCAAACCAACCCGATAATATATTCATACAATTTTTAAAAATATTTTATACATGTTTGACCAAATAATATAATTTCCGGTTAAATTATTAAATTTATATAATGAGGGGTTAAATCTAGTCAAGGATCATAACTCTAGATATTTAAGCACAAAGACGTATATTAGTTGGGACAGATTCCGTATATGGTTGGTGGCAATAAATATAGGATACACTTAAAGCAAGAACATTAAGGGATATATAACTAACAATAAATGCCAATAAATGATATTTAGGTAAATAAGGAGAATGATTCACCCAATAATGGATGTGTTGAACGAATAATTTACCTGACAGTGATGAATGACAGATAAATCTAAGATTCGCATGAACGGTCTTCGAATCTAATGGAAAAGTGGGGAACAATATGAACAAGAATCTTTGTAAAAAGATAATCTTTGTGTTTTTGCAAGAGGGAAAGTCTTCTTCCCAAAAGTACTCTTATCAGAAAAATGAATATTACATGCCCCTTTCATTGTCTCTTCTTTCTATATATATGGGGCATTTTTTCCTAGGAAACCTTAATAGTACAAATGTAAGGGATATTCACTAGAATATTCCCTTTTAGTACCCTATCTTGACAAATTAGTCGTTGCGAGTCTTATCATCAATGGTCAATCTCGATCTCGACCCTTGCTGACATCTTGACTGCGATAACCGTCGATGTCTTGACCTTGTCTCATATTAGGCACCTCGGCCATTGACCTCGCTGCATTTTAGGCGAGCTCGACCGATAACTTTTTTTAATGTCATATTACGCTAAATATTCTGAAGACGGATTTTGGCCTATACAATACATATATAAGTAATTATTGTAATGTAATTTATAAATATTTCTTAAACGTTTTTACAGTTTTATCTTTTAACGTATTATTTCAAGTTTGGACTTAATATTCTTGAATGCTAAATAAATTTTATAGTCCATAAATGTAGTAACTCAAACAAAGTTTCAATCAATACTAATGCTAACAAAAGAAATTCAAATCAACACTAGAAATGATGATAGTGTTGGATATCTATATTTTAGTTTTACATTATGTTTACCCTAAAAACGGATAACAATTGAATTTATATGTGATTTTAAGAATATGTGAATTAATTCAATACCAGTGATTAATAGTGTTAGATTAAACAAATAAAAAACGTAATATATGACCAGACCAATGATAAGGGTGATTCCTAGCTCGGTTGATGGCTCGAGGAAGAACCTGTCCTCGATTCCAAGCTTACACTTATGAAGAACTTAAGAACAAGAAATAAGATCTTTGAACAACAAAGAGAATTAGAATAAATTTTCTTGATATGTGTGTTATAATGTGTGTCATGAATAATAATTTCTCCCCTTTATATAGTAGGGGAGTTTTACCTTAAGAAAGGATACGAATCTTTCTTTATGCTAATCACTGATTCATTGCTGATACGGGCCGAGATTTACGCCGTGACATCCGATTGGGCACGGATGTCACGACTCTTTGTTAGTCATGTTCGGCCGTTTGGTAATGCTCTCCGAAGTTGAGGGATTCGAACCGGACCCGGTAAATGTAGCACGGATGCTTTCGAGGGCGGATATTTTGCTCGGTCCCCGATGCGAGAGGTTTTTTGTCCAGACTCCGATTCCTTATGATCACGTTCCAGTCCATTTGTCTTACCGGGAAACCGAGATGTTCAACGGGCCCGATTTTACCCGTATGGCGTATACACATTGGTTTATAATGAAAATGCATAACTTAATTTTTTTTTTTTTTAATGCTTAGTTATGTAATTAATAGTACTTATTAGCTATACTTATTTTAGCATGACCTATAGGCTATACAATATTTTTAGATTATGTTAATTTTCATTATGGCTTATTAATTAGCAATATTTGCTTTTGTAATTTTATTATTTTTGTTTTTAAATATTTTAGTATAATACTATGACTTATCTCATATTATTGTATTATTTTTTTAAAAATACATTATATAGTTGTATATTACCAGGACTAAAAAAATATTTGGAGCACAAATTACATATTTTGTGCTATGAATACTTTACGAGAAAAAACCCTGAAAACCCGAAAATTTCGAAAAACCTGAGAAAATTCGAGATTAAAAAACTCGACTTTGTTGGTTTGTTTTGGTTTATAGATTTAAAAATCCGACACCATTAATTTTATTTGATAATTAAAAAATCTGAACCAACCCAACTTAGGTACACCCATATCTAACGGTAGTGATTAGAAAGTTACTGCATTAGTACTTGTGATATTACATTCGAATTGCGACCATTGACCATTGGACTGTCTCCTTAGGAATATGATTATTTAGTATTATAAGGAGTCTTAAGCTTATAAATTAAAATAAAAAAGAGATCAAGGCATGTCCATAATTTAAAAACCTACGACGTAGACTAGTTATAAAGTATGTTTTGCTTCGTACGTGCTAGCATATGACAGACTTGAGCACCATATACTCCGTAAAGGCACATGTACAGAATATGATTGCATGTTGAAGATACTAAACTCAGCTATTAAAGTTTTTCTCATATGTTTTTTTTGCTAGATTTGATCGATTAACTCATGACTGTAAGAAAATTATAACGTATATTTGTGACGGTTTTATTCTTCAGTCAATTTGTTTTTACGATTCTCGAACTTGTGACAGGATTGTGATGGATTTTTCGTCACAAATACTGTTTCTTTCTTGGAATGACTTGGTCCAGCATATTAATTAACTAGCACATTGATCATTAGTGCAATCTAATGATAAAACGAGAGAATGATTTGAAAATTACCTTCACATGTCTTTTGTCACTATACATACCTAGGATTATATACAAAAGGGACGAAATTGTACATAAAATAAAATACAAGAAAGGAAAAAATAATTAATTAAAAATATATTGTGTAATGTGCTAGCACTACGGGAATATTATAGAACAATGTAAAAACCACTTACTGACTTCCTCGAGTCCGGGCAGGTTGCCCAATCGGAATCACAAAAGGCTAGGAGTTTGAATGATGAGGAAGAAGACATAAAGGTCCCAAGCCCACGATCTTTGAGCAAATAGCGAAGCACACGGAATGCTGCATCTAGGTGTGGTTGTCTTGGGTCCTGCATATACTGGCTGAGGTGCTGGACCGTGAAGGACAAGTCTGGCCGGGTGTGAGTAAGGTAGTTAAGTTTTCCAAGGAGATGACGATACAAGGTGGGATCCTTCACTGGTTCCCCCTGTTTGAGTAGACAGACGAGTAGATGAATCAAGTGAAGAAGAAACATGTGGCAAATGGAGAGAGTCAAATTCTTGGAGAAGGTCTAAAGTGAATTTGCGCTGAGAAAGGATGAGTCCATCCGTTTCTCGGATAACTTTCATCCCTAGAAAAAAATGTAAGTCCCCGAAATCTTTAATTCTGAATTCTTGATTGAGAAATTCTTTCAATGCATGCAATTCTGCACTATCATTTCCTGTCAAGAGTATATCATCCACATAGATAGCCACTATACAAAATGGAAGAATCTGACTTTTTAAAGAACAAGGAATAGTCATTTAACAAGTGAGTGAATCCCTTAAAGTTCAAAGCAACTGTAAGTTTAGCATACCACTGTCGAGATGCTTGTCGTATCCCATGAAGCGATTTCTTTAATTTACATGCATGAGTAGGTGAAGGAGGTACAATCCCAGGTAGGAATTTCATGTACACTTATTCGTTTAGGTCTCCATGTAGGAAAGCGTTATTCACATCTAGTTGGTATAGACCCCATCCTTTCTTTACTGCAGTGGCCAATATGCATCTGATTTTGGTCATTTTCACCACGGGTGAAAAAGTTTCATTGAAGTCTATGCCCTCTTTCTGTATGTCTCCTCTAATGACTAATCTCCCCTTTAATCTTTCCACACTACCATCTGAATGTTATTTAACCTTATAAACCCATTTGCATGGTAAAACTTTCCTCCCAGGTGGTAATTCAACCACTTTCTAAGTCTTATTAAGTTCAAGAGCCTCAATCTTTTTATCCATTGCTTCTTGCCACCCTGGGTGATGTGCTGCCTGTAAATAGTTTAGAGGTTCTTATATATTGGACAGTGTGTTTAGCATGTGTTGATTAGTAGAAGATAGTCCACTAAAAGATATACAAGTAGGTGTAACATGTGTGAGAAAGCAAGAGTTGCTAACATCTGTGAGTTGGAGTGCATTACAGATATAATCCTTGAGATAAGATGGAGTTGTATGTGGTCTGGTAGACTTCCTAATAAGAACATCCATTATAGGATTAGGATTTAGAGGAGGAAAAGTAGGTACAAATGTATGTGATTGACTAGATGATACTGGAGAATATGGAGAGAAGTTAGAAGAAGAGCTAGAGGAAATAGGTGTGCTAGGATGAATTGAAGAAATGGGAGAAGAACAGAAATCAATTGATGATTCAGTAGACTCTTGGGAAACTTCAGTGTGAGGTCTGGTATCAAAGGGTGAAATTTCTGGAGTCTGGTTACTTACACTAACTTTAGCAGTGGGTAAACAAACATCAGAAGAATAATTAGATTTAATAGAAGTAAATGGAAAGAATTCTTCATGAAATACAACATCTCTAGAAATGAAGGGCTTTAGATTCTTGAGCTTCAACACTTTGTAACCCTTCTTTCCATGAGGATAACCTAAGAACACACAAGGAGTATCCCTTTGTTCAAACTTAGTTCTATGATTTGAGAGAGTGGAAGCAAAACACAAACACCCAAAGCATCTAAGGTCAGAGTAATTTGGCTTACCTTTAAAGAGAACTTCATAAGGAGTTTTAAATTTTAAAACACTTGAAGGAAACTTGTTGATCAAATAGGTTGCGGTAAGAAGGCAGTCACCCCAGTATGATATAAGTAGGTGTGATTGGTATAACAAGGCTCTGGATGTCTCTAATAGATGCTTGTGCTTTCTCTTCACAATTTTATTTTGTTGTGGTGTGGACACACAAGTGATTTGATGAATAATACCTTGTGACTGAAAAAATTCTGATTAAATGTTCCCACTTCCCAATTCAAAGGCATTATCTGACCTTATAATTTTGACCTTACTGTTAAACTGTCTTTCTACCATGGCTAGAAAGCCTTTTAGAATAGTGAATACATTGGATTTGTTGGTTAGTAGATAAGTCCATATTCCTCTACTGAAATCATCAACAATTGTAAGAAAATACTTAAAACCATCATATGTAGCACTATTGTATGGTCCCTAGGTATCCACATGAATTAATTCAAACACTTTCTTCGTAGAAATAAAACTGGAGGGAAAAGGAAGTTTGGATTGCCTCGCTATAGGACAAATAACACATGGAGTGAAAAATTTAGAATAATTGGATATAGAAACTAATGAAATATTTTTCATATTGCTAAGGGGCATATGGCCTAATCTGTAGTGCCACAACTTTTCCTTTACACTTGAATCAGAAAAACTAAAACATGACTGTAAACCAAGATTGGAAACAGAATTCCTTCTTGGAATTAAAACTCTTCTAAACTTAGGTGAACTCTTAGACATTATTATTGTATGTCTGGATCTGAGAATATAGAGGCCTCCTTCCTCTTTACCAATTTTCAGTGAGTTCTTCATTGAAGGGCCCTCCAGAAGGAAGCATGAAGAGGGAGTGAATAAAACATATTGCTTGAGTTGTCTGCACAACTTGTGCACAGGCAATAGATTATATTTAAAGGATGGAATATAATGAACATTTCACAGAATCAGATTAGGCAAAAGAGAAACAATTCTTGAATGAGTGACTTTTAACTCTGTAAGAGTTTGGGAGTTTAACCATGAGAGGTTCAGGCAAGATTTTTAAATCTGTGAAAGATTGTTTGTTGAAAGACGTATGTTCTGTTGCTCCACTATCCAATATCCAAGAATCATCATTGATTTGAATTAAACATGCAAAAGAGTCAAAGAGATTGGTTATACCAGCACAGCTCACATTTGCTGCAACATCAGAGGTTTCTACATTATTTTTTCTCATTTTCACTTGCTGAAGGAGCTGCAGCAGTTCAACCACATTCTCCTTGGTAAGGTTCTGACCTCCCGTTGCATTTTCTTCTCCTTGTTCACTTTTCGCATTTGAAAAGAAAGCGTTGTTTGCCTGGGCACCTCCCTGAAACCTTTTCTGCTTTGTGAACTTGAAATCTGCTGGAAACCCATGAATCCTATAGTACTTGTCTGTGCTATGTCTAGGCTTATTTTAATAAGAACAAATTCCTGTATTTTTCTTAGATTCAAAACTTGTTTTCTGCATCCTGTTCTCATTAAATTTCATGAAGTTTCCTGGTTAGTTTGCAGCAATGAATGAGGCAGATTCCCCTGAGTATGCAGGGGTAGCATGTATCTTCCTTTGTTTCTCATCTTGAATCACAAGAGAGTATGCATGTCCAATGGAAGGTAAAGGTGATGACAACAAAATGTTGCTCCTTACCCCAACAAATATGTAATTCAGTCCCATTAGGAACTGCATTAGTCTCTCATCTTGGTGTGCTTTCAAGCTTTTGACTTTTGCTCCACACTCACGCTCACAAACACAAGCAGAAAATGTGTTGAGTATATCTAGTTCATCCCATAGGATCTTCATTTTGGTGAAGTGAGTTGCCACATTTGAATTTCCTTACACCATTGAACTTAGTTCCTTTTATAGTTGGAACAACTTTGCTCTATTTGCTTGACCAAATCTGTCTTTCAGGTCACTCCATAAATCCTTTGCACTCTGTGAATAGAGAACACTCTCAGCTATCTCTTTGGACAAGGAGTTGAGCAGCCAAGAAAGTACCATGTCATTGTATCTAGTCCAAGCTTTCTGGATTCCAGAATCAGCCTTAGGGACAACCAGGGTACCGTCGATAAATCCCAGCTTGTTCTTTGCAGACAAGGCAATAATGACTGTCCAACCTCCATATCCGTTTCTATCAAAAGCTGAGGACACAAGGTTCATCTCTGGATAGTCAGAAGGATGAAGGTAGTAAGGGTGAATACAGTCAATCACTCCTGAAGCAATGGTAATTGCAGGTGCAGGAGCATTAGTAGTGGTAGTAGCAAAAGCTAGAGTATCAGCCGACTGTGGTGAAGAATCCATATCAGACAAACTTAAGAGAAGAAGAAAAATGAAGAAGGAAAACTGATGTATGAATGAGAAAGCAGAAAATGATAGCAGAATCAAACCTGCTCTGAAACCATGATAAAATGAGAGAATGATTTGCAAATTTCCTTATTTTGTATAGTCAACAGAAACATGTCTTTTGTCACTGTACATACCTAGGATTATATACAAAAGGGACGAAATTGTACATAAAATAAAATACAAGAAAGGAAAAAATAATTAATTACAAATACATTGTGTAATGTGATAGCACTATGAGAATATTATGGAACAATATAGTAATGAGAATAAACAATTAAAGTACATGGTACTGAGCACTAGGGGAATATTCTTGAACAATGTAGTAATTGTACTTTATAATTAGAAAATCTTAGATATTTTTCTGCAAAGTTTCATCGTCTCCAACATCTAACTAGTATGTGAAGAGATAATTTTGTTCGTATATGTACTCCTTCATCCTTCAAAGATGTACTCCTCCATCCTTCAAAGACTGTAATTGAATGGTAAGTACTCATCTATCTTTAACTAGAGGTTCAGGTTCGAGCCATGGGTAACGGAGTTGCCTTTGGTAGATAGTCCTTCACCCCAAAATAAAACGTTTTTTACACGAATCCGAATTAGTTAGGCTGCAAATGCATATCGGTATAACCGGTAATAAACCAAAAAAAATACTATTTTTTACATGTCACAAATATAAAATATAATCTCGCTCGATAGATTTCAGTGGGCATCTAAAATTTTGACTCATCACCAACTTGAGGAGATAGATCAAGAGCTAGCTAGTTGGCCAACTGACTCTGCATAAATATTTGATTATGAGGCTTAATTATGACCTTTTGTTTTGTGAAAAAGGGTATCCAATTAATTAATAACTTGATCAATTGGCTTTCATTTCCGTACTATTCACAACTTAGAAAGGAATCTTTACGTACAAACAGATCTTACTGGTCCAGTATCTTAATTAGTTGCTTATATACATTTAATTTAAAAAGATTATAAATTTATTCCATCAATTGAATATATATTTAAACTACGTGTGTTGTTAACTTGTAAAAAACAAATATAGGAAATTTGTTGACGCCGAGCGACCAGAGTGAGGATATAAAGCTTACGGGTTCGGAATTTTAGTTTTTTTAAATTATTGGATTCTAAATTAATAATTTTTACAAATTCAATAAATTTTTAAGACAAATATAGAGTTTAGACCAAAGCTTTTGAGTCAACCGAACATGTACTTATTGGAAATACTTAATTATACTCCTACCAAATATATTAATACTTTACACGATTAATATATGAAACTTAAATACAGTTAAGACCATTTCATCATTTCATGCATAAACTAGGAAAACTTCTTTATTAGTACATGTTTATTCCTCTAATTTATATTGATGCACGAGGCTCTGCCTTAAATTGTCGGCGATGCAATAATAACATATATCCTTCTGAAAAAGGGTTATTTTTTGTAAGCAAAGAAGTCTCAGATGTTGAGATTTTGTTCTTTTAGTAACACAGTCAATAACTAAAAGTTAATTACTATTTACAAGTGAAAAGAAGAATAAAATTATCGTACGACGGTCGATTTTTCTTGCCAAAGACGGATATAACTCTTCTTTACATTATTTAAGTATAGGATTCAAATCTTTCTGAGAAACTTTGCATTCCCTAGTCACGAAATCACTTTTAAAAAAAAAACGAAATGGATTTAGGGAGCTCAAAACTTTGCATTAGACAATATAGGCAATTAGACAACGCATTATAAAATGTTAACATCTAGGTAACCAAAACAATTAATGAGAATGGAAAAGAGTTTAGTAAACAATAATTTTTGCGTCGTTCAACTATTAATCCTTCAAATGTTTTTAAATTTTAATTTAAACATTGATTTACATATAAATTATTAATTTTCCCTACTGGAGTTGCTTCATTTTTGACCTGCAGGTAGAAAAACAAACGTTGTGCTACATAAAATTGCAACTTATTACCAGCATATTATTCATGTTGTAATGAAAACAAGTTTTTCATTTTTCGTTTAATATGCCGATTATATACTACGTTCGTATCAATTAAGATGTCTTATTTGGTTTCGACAAGATTATTATCAAATTAAAAATTGATTTTATTTTCTTATATTTAAATGCAGTACTGGGTCTAAAAATGAAAATAGTACATAAGTTGACTTTTGAAGTATATCTTTAATGAAAGAATAAAGAAAAATTATTCGAAGTATACATACAGAAAACATTCCCGCGATAGCGGACATAATAATCAAAGTAAAATATAGGTAAATTAATTCAAAGAGAATGAGTAATTGAAACATTGGAAAGTTAAGTATAACTTATTACTATTGGGACTAATCGAGAGAGCTCCTAAGGTACTAATAGCCAGGAGCCAAAATTTTAACTAAGAGAAGTCAAAATATAAATAAGTAAGCACACGAAAAAATTAAGGAGAGTCAACGTATAATATATACACATAAAAGTAAGAATTTAACGTATTTACACAGTGTAATTTTCCGACGAAGGGGTGTCAATTGACTCCCCTTGCCAACGAGTGGCTCCGCCACTGCTAATAGCTTGTTTGACCAAGCTTCTGCAATCCTAGAAGTGTCACAACCCTAATTTTCTTTTGTAGTAGGATGTCGTGATGACACCTAGTCTTTAAGACTAGGCAAGCCTAGCATACATGCAGAATTTAACTGAAATAGTAATAAAACTTTCAATTTACCAATAGCTATCATAAAAAGACTCTGCAACTCAACAACACATAACTCCATTCATCTGGGTCGTTACAAGAAGCACATCTTTTTCAAATAAAAAAAAATATTTTTTTTCAAAGTTGATGTGTTTGGCCAAGCTTTTGGAATTAAAACAAAAGTGCTTTTGAGAAGAAGCAAAATCAGTTTTGGAGAAACAGAAAAAATTAACTTTTCTTCAGAAGCACTTTTGAGAAATATATACTTAGAAGCAGTTTTTAAAAGTTTGGCCAAAAACTAATTGTTGCTCAGAAGCGCTTTTTAAATTAATTAACTAAACACAAACGGCTTCTCACCAAAACTACTTTTGAGAAAAATACTTTTAAAAAAAAACACTTCTCAAAATACGTTGATTTTTGCAGCTTGGCTAAACAAGCTATAAATCTGTACAAGAGAAGCAAATCAAATATGACTTAGGGTGTGTTTGGTACCTGAAAAATGAGTGATTTTATCACATATTCTTGTTTAATTGGTGAGTGAAAAACTTTTTTCGAAAAATATTTTTTAGTATTTGGTTAGAGAGTAGTATAGACATCAAAATTTTAACGGATCAAACCTATACAAAATTTGGGATAAATCCTAAATTCAAGAAACAACAAAATGACTCATGAAATCCTAGGAGTCTATTAGGGTTGCTTGGAGGTTACTCTACCAAATCCTAACTTGAAGGCTACTCTACCGTAACCCTAGGTGATTCCTATAAAAAGGATTACATATATTCCCTTAAAAAAAGATCTCAAAAATGAAGATCATCTCAAATATCTCATAAACTCACGGGATACTCATAAATAGATCAAGATATGGGCGGATAATTCTTGATAATCAAATACTTCAAGAAGATCCTCAACATACTTTCATGGATATGAGATACACCCGCATCATCCTACGTTCGAGAAACACGCTGCTTCATCCCTCGAATAACAGAGATAATTAGGAGAGAAAAATCAAGGGAGAAGCAGAATTGTACTCACAATTAATTAGTAAAATTACTTTATTCTTTTATGATTGCAGTTATTTTTCGTGAAATAAAGTATTGAAAAGAAATACTAATAGTTTAAAAGATCTAAGAAATTTAAAACACTATTTTTTTGAACCAAAGGATCATAAAAATCTTTAAACTAAAGTGGCAGAATCATAGTTTACCTTGTCCTAACTCCTAAGTATTGGTTCATGATAATCGAATCACCAAACAAAATTAGTTGTGATATCTAATTATGGAACACAATCGTCCTAACTCTAACAAAATAAAATAAAAACAAATACACAAATAGCAATATTCTCAAAATTTAGAATTACGTATAAGTTAAAACTCATTAATTTAAAAGGTAAATAATTTATAGAAAGTAAACCGTATTTGAACTTAGGGTCCTAAATATTAGGACTTCTTATATAGTTCAAATAAGGAAAGATTTATTAAAGAAAATTATATTTTATTTCAAATTTATAAATATTAGTTAAATGACTGTTTTGTCTAATGTGAATTATATTTTTTAAGGGTAAAAAAAGGCGAACGACATTTCGCTAAAAGCTTTCGTGCTTTTAATATAGTACTAGTCTCTATGTACGTGCTTTGCACGTAAATATTTAATCAATTATTTATATGAATTTTTTAATATAGCAATTGAAGTGAAAAAATGAATAAGCAAAATTCGTTTTAATACTTCAAGTCAAAATGCAAATGTAGGTAATTTAGTTAAGTTAATTAGATAATATATCTATTTATATCATAGAAATATATAGTGAGATCGTATCTTATCTAATACTTTCTTTATAAATGATATTTTGGGTGTATTTTTCCTTAGATGGTTTTTGTTTTTTGCAGTTTTCCTTTGGTTCTTCCTTAAGACGCCCTTCCTTTTTTAGCCCATTTTTAAGGAACTCTGATTTGTTTTTTCAAAAATTCAAAAAGAAATATTAGTTTTTTCTGAAAATAGAAGTAGATCATGTTAACTGAAAATATATAACTTAATTATAAAAAGAAAAGAAGATGTAGTGGAATAAGGGAGTGTGTTAGAGTTCATATGACAGAATGACATATTTTATCTGATATATTGTGATTGAATTTTACTTATATTTAATCAACAAAAATAAAGGAATGGAAAAGAAAACTAATTATTACAAACCTACCGATCCTTATATTAACATGAAAAAAATCCTACCTAACATATAGTTTGAAGTTGTACGTCAACCTTTAAAAAGATAACAAAGAACTAATAAAAAATTTGGGAAGTTTGACAAATTTTGTTACTTTAATTAATTGCTATACTATATTAATAAGACATAATCAAGAATCACATTCCAGGTAAAAAATCATATTCGTCTCTTCATCTTGTATAAATCCTATTAACTATGGTATCTCCTTATCAAAAGAAAAATTATGAGTATTTTGTCTCCTCATCTAGTAAAAAATGACTCGCCTGCAATTTTTTAGATGGATTGAATATCCTAGATATTGTGAGTTATTTTAAATCAGTGTTTTAAAAGGCGTGGGCATAAGGCAGGGCGTTTTACATATGCCTCAGCGGGGCGTAACCCCATAGGTATTTTATTTTTAATATTTTATAAAATAATATAATGACAGTTAATATTTATAAACAGGTAAAATTGCATAAAAATTGAAGAAAACTATATATATGTGTGCTCCATCCCCACAAAAAACTAATCAAAAAAATTTATTATATGTTACTTACAAGCACAAGTAATTTGAGTCTAAAAGAATAAAGTTTTCTATATGCAGGAACAAAAAGGATGATTAACCTGCAATTTGAACTTTGAATTTGCTGCTGTGAAGAAAAATGTAGTTCTCTTTGTATTTGTAAAATAAATTAAACATTCGTTGCTTTTGGGAGATATTAGCAGACTAGCGGACAAGATAAAAATTTGGAAAAATCATGAATTAGGGCTTAAATCAATAAAAAAGATCTTTACTTTTAAATTTAATACTTTTGAGTTCATTTTTTAAACCTTTTGAGTAATTACCAAACTGACTTTTGAGAATTTAGGTATTATATGAAGGACTAATTCAACAAATTTTGTTTTAATTTGAAAAAGTCTCCGGGGCTTACTCTTTACTAAAAAAACGCGTCCCGAACGCCCGGGCGTAGCCCTGAATTGCCCGGGCATATGCCCCGAATTGCGGGGCGTACGCCTCTTGAGACTTTCGCTCCACACCATCGCCCCGGAGCTCGCCCCAGAAATACCTTTTAAAATAAAGGTTTAAATATTGCAGTTATATCCAACATTAAAGTATTTTATTGAAGAAATATTTTATCTTCTAACCTTTCAATTAATACAATTTCATCCTTTATTGCAAAGTCACAAATTTAGTGACATAATTAACCAAATGAGGGAATGAAGCAGTGAAATAGAGTTTACTAACGTAAAAAATTTGTTATTACTCAGCATTAACCATATGTTAAACAGTAGATCCTCCGGCACTTCTTCGCCATCAATCCATCATGTATAAATATTTGTCCTGCATGTTGAATTTTCTGGATGAAATTCTATTCACAAAAATTATTAGTGATCTTCTCCAATTCATTATGGCAATTTTCCTGCGCTCTAAAGAACCAAGCCTGAAACAAAGTGAAAGTACCAAAACTATTTTCTAATTACAGAATAACTAATAGTAATTCCTAAAAAAATTATTCTGCTAATTACAAAAGATAATACCTGAAAATAGTGCAATGCAAGAAATTAAGAGAACTCTTGACTACAGTTGATTGTAAGGCTCTAATGTTCCATTATGAAAACAAGCCGTTCCACAAGTACATTGATTGTCGTCTTTAGTTTATGGAATATCATAAGAATAATTATTTGTAAACTACAAAAAGGAAGAAAGTTAAACATATTTGTAGTATAATATAAGTAGGTTACGACCAAGAATTAGGCTGTGGGGAGATTTGACCCAAAAGCCACTTTGTAGGTTTGGTATATGTGTAGTTTAAATGGAAAAGAAATTCTACTTTAGTTAATTTATAATTATATCCTTAAATTATATAAATATTAAATGTTATAAAAGTCGATCAATATTTTGGGGAATATTTTTGTCGTTTAACATTTAATATAAATTATTCGTACTTTATATATATATATATATATATATATATATATATATATATATATATATATATGGAATATTGTTCACACATAACATTACTGATTATTTTAGCCATTTCCGCCTCGATAAAACTATTCAAATCCAAAAACAACCATATTTTTTCGACTTCAAATTCAGTGATCTATGTTTTAAAAATTACGAAGAGTTTTGGGATTGGCCGTTCAATACCAAACCATATAGCAGGAATCTCGCCGGGAAAAGGTAGAGCATATCCCCATCACGTGCGGTCTATGAAATTTAACACAAATTTCATAGTAATGTAGTACGTTAGTTTCATTTCTTCCATTGTCATCTTACCTCATCAATATTAATATATAATCTTTCTTACTACCAAACAAAAATACTATCTTTTGTATATTCACTTCCATGCCGACTAGGTCCTTAGCTATGACTAATAATTTAACTGTTAACATATCTCACTTCTCTCTTAATCATTTACGGTCAAACTTCTCTATAACAAACTCGTTTGTTGCAAATATTTTTGAATATTATAGCGAAGTGCTGTTACATAGAATATATATTATAACATAACATGAAAATTGATTCCGAAAAAGCTTGACTTTTATAGTGAAGTGTTGTTAGTATTGTTTTATATATGAATTCTGTTATAGAGGTCTGACTGTAGTATTATTTTATTACTCAAATAACATGTTGGATCTTGGCCAAGTGTATTTTCTTTTAAATATTAATGTCCAATTCATTCTTTATCCTGCGAGTTATATTCAGCTGCGGCTCAAGGAAGTTGGTGGCCTAAAGCTAAATTGTATTAAGAGGCCTATTTCACAAAATTCATGCAATAATGAGACACAAAAGATCTTCTGTTCTAATCAATTGGTCAATTAAACACGAGAAAGTAGCTAAATCAAAGAAACAGAGTTTGAAATTCGAAAGATAAATCTCAAAGTCATGTGAAAGAAAGGAGGAAAACTTAGAACGGAAAAGGAAAATAAATATACTACTAACAAGACGGAGATTTATCCCTCTTTACTCACTCATATGTGCATTCTTAAGCAAAAAATAAATATTAAAATTTGGATTCTTAAGAGTAATCATATAAGATATATAATACATAATAATATAGTATAATATTTTTGGAGCCCTCTAGAATTTGGGGCCCAAGGCAATGGCTTGAGCAGCCTTACCCTCCGGCCGGCCCTGGTTATATTGTACACACCTCAATTAATTTACCAAGTACCAATTAGTATCTTTTACCAAAATATGTACTTACTATGTAATTCTACTCATATAAATAAGAAAAAAATCATCAAATGTTTTTTTATCTCACTAGAGTTGAACCTTGATCTCTCGTGATTTTCACTCGTTTCATTCTATAGCTTATTTTTGATATATCATCTATACCCTCCGGTCATCTTTCTATGGCTTCTTCACTGTTGTATTTCCTTTTATTACTCTCAGAATTTTGCTTCCTTGAGTTGATGGTCTATTGAAAATAGTCTTTCTATATTCACAAGGTAATGATAAGGTCTGCGTACACATTATCCTTTTCAAACTTCATTTGTGGATTATACTGGGATGGTTGTTAGTATATTTTCCGGTCAACAATACAATGCTATGTCAAGCTAGTAGCCTCAGTATCTACCTATAGCTAGAGTAAAAATAGTGATGAAGATCTAAGATCTTCACGAAAACCGTGAAATTGACTTCAATTTTCAACATAGACACTATTTGAGTGTTTGTCATATTAGTAAAATTGATGTGGAGTGAGGTGGGGCACTTTAATTTAGGGGTGTAAGTAAGAGTTGAGGAAAGATGTTATATTAATATGAAAAAGAGATAATATAAAGATAACATGGGCTTGCGTGCTACTACTGACACAAAAGAGGCCCCCAAAGTTGGCTGATAAACTAAGCCAAATTATCTCCTGTGTCCACTCCCACTTGACTTTGTAATCTTAACCCCAGTTTGGGAGACATATGGAGAAAGATGGTATGGTTTACCCCTTTCCATTTTGTTTCTTCAATAGTAATGGCGTTCGAGATAGGAGCTTTAGAGCACTAATAAAATTATCTCTGTGTGTTTTGGATTTAAACCGTAAAATCAAATATTAATATTTGCATTAAAATAGATTATCTACATTACACCTTTAATATAATCCTTTCCGAGACCCTATATGAATACGGGATACACCGGGCTGCCCTATTCTTTTTCATTGGCGTTCGACTCAACTTGTGTCACATTGGTTAATTTTCATCACTACAGTTACTGCATCAATCACAATTTAGACAAATGAAAAGAAATTCTACACCTAGTGCTTTTGTCTCTATTAATATTTAAACACTGATTTTTCATATTTGTTTTTTACCAATTTTATTAATTGCTAGGTTACACCAACTTTATAAACCGTTAGCCCTTTATCGTATAGCAACCGAAGGAAAGCGTAATCTAAACACATTAGATATTGCATAAATCATAAAATAAAAACTTACTCGTTCTTGTATAGTTGAAGCAGAAAACTGAATGATCTACGACTGAAATTACTGATTGGTAGTTGTTGTCAAGGTGTGTTGGAGCAATCTTCATATCGCAGTCTAACCCCTAATATGATTTTAGGAGAAGAGGGCGTAGGAAAAATACTACGTACAATATATTTAATTTTACAGTATAAATATCTATATATAAGAACTACTAGGGTTAATTTTAATAACCCTAATGAGCCATAAAACACCCCTTATGCGTGGACCCATATTTCATTATTTTCGAATCGAACTAGATGCATATTCAAATAAAGTTCATGTATTTGTGAAAAATATATAGTTGTGATAATAGAAAAATAGTGAAATATAGTTGTGATGCTTCATACTCATTAGTTAAAAATCTTAAATTCACTTATGCTCACATCACAAAAGGACCCCATATCCCACCTCCCCCCAAAATCATCTGATTGATTAACTCTCTTTCTCTATATTTCAAACTCTCTATTTAAAAACAAGAATAGCCCACTGCTTTATCCCATGCACTTGTCTTCTTCACTTCCAACACTCCTACCTTAGTGTTTTTTTTAATTTCTTGTTCATACCTCCCTTATCTCTCTGTCCATAACCTGTCTCTTTAACACAGTTATCTTCAATTCTTGATCTCTTCTTCTTATTAAACCCCCCTTATATATTTTCCATTCCCCCCTCATCACTCCACAGAACTCATTACACATTCATTTCAAGATTCTATCTGACAACTCCCATTTTCTGGCCTTTTGTCTTTCTTTTTTTGATAATTTCCTTTTCTTAGTTTCCCTGACAAGTTAAGTGACAATGTCAAGCAGAAGATCACGTTCCAGACAATCTTCAGGAGTTTCCAGAATAAGTGATGATCAAATCGCCGATCTCGTTTCCAAGTTACAACAACTTATTCCTGAAATCCGTAATAGGCGTTCTGACAAGGTACTTACGAAAAATTATTTACACTATTAGTGAACGTAACATAAATTTATTTTTTACTACTTGTTTGGTCTTTTTTCTTGTCTTCTTTTAATTTATTACTTCCCAATATATATGTGTGTGGGTGCAAATAATATATGAAACGCATTTCCAAGAAACTTCCCATATTTTGTGTGGCCTTTCTTTTCCTTTTAGAGATAAGTTTGAGGGTGACATTTTCATGCCCACTAGTTAGCCCACAAGTCCTCATTAATTTCAAGCCAAAATGTAGTTGTCTTGTTTGCTGCCTCGACACATTCTTTTATTTTTTCCTCAATAATATTTCATATAGAAAGAAAGAGTGCAAAGTCCCGACCTAACATGTAAGTAATTAACTCCGCTGACATAAAGCAAGGAGTTGAGCCCGAACTGTGTTCAATAATACAACAATAGCTTTCTTGAACAGGGATATAGAAAGAAGCCAATAGCTGACAGGCTTGCCAGCAGACTTGCTTGACCTATTGAATTACCAATATAGAGTTTTTACTGCCAACGAGATGATATGGAGCCCCTTCTGAATTGGTTTACGATTGGAAAGTTCTCGCTAAAAGAATAAGATGTAGACCACATATGGGGCAGCTATTATATTTTTAAGAATAAGATGTTGCTTCCTCGTAAAAGAATTTTACAAAAGCTGACATCTTTAGTGCGTGAGAACTACATAATATCCTTAGTTCATTCTTTTTAAGTATCAAAATGGAATAAACTGTTCTAATTTCGGACACATTGTTACCTCAATATAGATTCTTGGTTGAAGTCACCTATATATGCACCTTTTTCCCTACATTTAAGTTCTTTTGTGTTAGAGTAAGAAAAAGGGTCATCAAATTTAGCTAGTTTCTAACATATTTTATGCCTTTCTTTTATTAAATCAAACAGGTTTCAGCTTCAAAAGTGTTGCAAGAAACTTGCAACTATATAAGGAATTTACACAGCGAAGTGGATGGGCTAAGTGATAGATTATCACAGCTTTTGGAATCAACTGAAAGTGACAGTGCTCAAGCTTCTATTATTAGAAGCTTACTTATGTGATGATAGCAACTTCAACAAGTAGCTATATATTAGCTCAACTTCTACTTGATTAAAAATTCTATTAAGATGCAGCAGTTATTAATTATTAATTAGGGTTTTGGCCGCTAGGTCAAAGTAGGAGAGGGACCATCCTTGGCTCCACTCCAAGGGGTTTTCTCTCGTTTTTTTTAATTTTATATTTTCCCATCCGATGTGTACCTCGGCTGGCTAATTCCGATTCGCGCTTTGCTTAGACTAGCTAGCATTAGCGAGCTATGTCACATATATAGATTTAAAATAAGAGGGACAATATCTACTTAGATTTGCCAATGTTTAATATATTAGAGTAGTTTTTAATTTACTGATGATGTTGTATTGTTGTATCCATCCATTTTAAGAGCTGATGCTACTTTGATCTCAGCCTTAATTTGTTGAGTATATAAGTATTCAAGATATTTTTATCATCTAATAATATCATTTTATCTTCTTTTTTTCTCATATATTAAGGTTTATGAGCAATGTTCCCAACTATTGAATTGTGTTAAACATCTCTATTACAGTCATCTTCTATAACAACACTTTAGTAAAATGGTCAAGTTTTCTTTGGAACCAATTTTTCATGTTATGTTAATATATGTTTTCTATAACAACACTTCACTGTACCCGCAAAAACATATCTGAATAAACGAGTATGTTATAAAGAGGTTTATTGTATATAAGTTTAACTTTTAAGAAAGAGCATATTTCTATTTGCTTAATTATAGCTATCATGTGTCAAATATATCAAAATAAAGTAGGTGAAAGAATTTTTTCTATTGATCCCCATCAGACAAAAGTTACTTACAATGATATTTTCAATCCATAATCTATCCTAGCTATCTCTATGTCAAAACTATACTTTATTCTCTTCCTCCTTAAGCATCCTACTAGGTAGGTCTGCCCATTTAGAAGCTGATCCTACGCTATTTGTAAAGTCATTGTTGTTTCCCTATCTATACAATTGACTGATCCACTCTATTTCTTTCCTATTCTTCCCGTTGGCTTTTATTTATCCTCTTTTATGCTCTTCCACATCTTTGTTGGCCATGGTAGTTTCTGATTTCATAGTGCTTCATTCCTTGCTCGCTATATTCCATACATTACTCCTATGATGATTGAGGTCACGAATCCTCGACATACTCTCCCTTTAATACATCTTCCCATTTTTCTCCAAATGCTCTGCATATCTATTTGCTTCAGCTTTATTCCCAGCCAGTTGCATAGTTCATCAATGCACATTCTGGAGAATTGACACTCAAAGTACAAATGATGGATTGTTCATACTGCATTCCACAGAGTAGACATATTCTCTCCTAGCTTATTCCCATCATATGTAATATGTCTCTCGTAAGTAATCTCTGTCTCATTATCAACCAACCTATAAAGCAGTGTTTTGGAACATTTAATCTATTCCAAATCCATCTTGCATATGGCCATTTAGGTATTGCTCCTCTTGTAACGACCCGACTTGTCGTTTTGAGAATTAACGTTCAGTTCACCGACTTAAGATCCCGAGCAACTTCGTAATATGTGTTATGACCTCTGTGTGTGGTCGAGTTAGTTTTTGGAAGATTCAAAATTTAATTGAAAGAATAATTCTCATTTATAAAGCTTAAATTAATAAAGTTTGATTGGAGATTTGACTTTTGAGCAAACGACTCCGCAATGGAATTTTGATAATTCCAATAGCTTCGTATGGTAATTTCGAACTTAGGCGCAATGTCCGAATTTAGATTTGGAAGTCCGTAGGATAATTCGACACATTTTGGCAAAAGTTAAAAAATAGAAGATTTTTGGAAAGTATGACCGGGAGTTGAGTTTATTGATATCGGGGTCGGAATTCAATTCTGGAAATTGAAACAACTCCATTATGTCATTTATGACTTGTATGCAAAATATGAAGTACTGATTTGATACGTTTCGGCATAAGATATAGAATTTGAAAAATTTCATAAATTCATTAGTTCGATTCGAGGTGCGATTCGTTATTTCGGTGTTGTTTGATATGATTTGAGGCCTCGACTAAGTCCGTAATATATTTTGAGACTTGTTGGTATGTTCGTACTGGGTACCGAGGGGCTCGGGTAAGTTTCAGAGCAGTTTCGGACCATTTCTAGGCCATTTTTAACTCCTGGTTTTTGGCTACAGCAGTATGCATCGCAGAAATTTAAGCTGCACAGGGCTGACTTTGGAAGCTTATATCTCGTAATTTGTAAGGAATTTGAAGATGATCCAAACATAAAATTGTACCCTTTGAGTCTAGTTTCCAGAAATATAAACCATTCATCATTTGGACATTTGTACAGAAAGTTATGATCGATTAACTAAAGCCTGGTATTGCAGTTGTTTTGCTTGGCAGTGTGCATTACAGTAATTTCTGCTGCACAAGGCTGACTTTATAAGCTTATATCTCGTAATCTATAAGGAATTTGACAATGATCCAAAAATAAAAGTTGTAGCCTTTTGTATCTAGTTTTTAGAAATTTAAACTGTTTGGTAGTTTGAGTTGGGTACTAAAAGTTATGATTGATACACTACAGGCTGTCTCGAAAGAGTTTTGAAATCGCGAAGAAGAAATTTCTACTGCACCGAGCTGAATTTGGGAGCTTATATCTTTCTATCTATAAGTAATTGGAAGATGAGAAAAACATGAAAGTTGTAGCCCATAGTGTCTAGTTTCCAGAAAGTTAAACCATTTATCATTCAAACATCGTATGATAGAGTTATGCCCATTTTCCTATCAGGAAAGACTGATATTGTTCTGGGGCTGAGGCAAATCGCAGGTGTCAAATGCGATTTATAAGTCTCAAATGTCAAATGAGACTTGCATGGACATATTCTTAAAATGAGGGTTTCGGCCATTTTAACATATTTGGAGCCCTGGAGCTCGGATTGAAGCGATGTTTGAGGCGATTTTCACCATATGGATTGGGGTAAGTGTTCTATATCCAAAAGTGATTATACTTCATGATTTCATGATTATTTTCATCAATTATTAGTGAATCAAATGTAAGAAATTGGAGAAATTTGTAAAACTCTTCAAGAACGAATATTTAAGATTTGGAGGTCGAGTTGTTATCGGAATTTGATAAAATTGATATGCTTAAACTCGTATCGGAATGAGTGTTCGAATTTCATGAAAATCCTGTCGGGTTTCGAAAGGTGGACCCCGTGTTGACTTTTGGTTAACTTTTTAATGTAAATTTTTAAGTCGACGTTTCATTATCCGAAATTGTTGTCGATGAATTTTAATGAAGTTACACAATTAATTTGGATAGATTTGAGTTGTCCGGAGGTCAATTCAAGCAAGAAGGCTATTTTGGAATATCGGCCTAACTTCAAAAAGGTAAGTATCTTGCCTAACCTTGAGTGGGAGAAATTATCCCTTAGGCATTGAGTCTTATGTGAAAATTGTGTAATTGAAAACCATGTACGCAAGGTGACGAGTACGTACTTGGTTTATATATGCAAATTATATCGGTTAAAATTCGTAGACGCCTTTATGTATTAAATTAAAAATTGTTGGCACTTATTAAATCCTTTATTTGTCATCCCCCATTCCTTGTTTGCCAAGACTGTTTTTTATATGATAATTTGGTGTGATTGCCACTTTGATTTTTATGTGAAATACCGTGGTTAGTTGGGTTGGCATTTCTTGGAAATAATTTCATTATGGATTCCTTATATGTAAATAATTATTAAATAAGTTTAAAAATGAGGCATTAATATATATTTATCAATAATTTCTTGAGGTTTTATATGCGTTGTGTGGAGTCTTGGTCTATTTGCTGTGAAATTAATTAATTTTGTTGTATCTTTGGAGTTGGTTGTGGCCTGTGGACATATTGTGATATGAATTGTTGTATTGTGTTGTCGTTTAAATACTATCCTTGATGTTATTTATTCTTCCTACCTTGCTTGTTAATGATATACATGTGCTTGGTAAGGAAGAGTGTAAAGCACGAAGGGTGATGCCGTGCCATTTCATATACATTATCATGTGAGGGGGAGTGTAAAGAACGAAGGGTGATGCCATGCCATTTCAGTTATATAGTCATGTGAGGAAAGGTATAAAGCACGAAGGGTGATGTCGTGCCATTCATATACATTAATATGCACAAAGGATAATGCCGTGCTATTTCATATACATTATCATGTGAGGATGAGAGTAAACGCACGAAGGGTGATGCCGTGCCATTATTTTTATATTATCATATGTTCATGGCACGAAGAGTGTTTCCGTGCAGGCGAGGACAAGGGACATACATTATATTGTGATATTTGTTTGTTGTGTATACATTCATGCCTTTATCTTGAGCTGTTTTTGTGCACCTATGTTTTCTATGTGACTTGTAGTCGTTGTTGCTTCCTGTGTGCCTCCCACTTTATTTCTTTTATTGTTGTTGGCATTCTTCCACCTAGTTAGTACTGTTATATGTATGCTCGGTGAGAAAGAGATAAATGCAAGAAGGGTATTTCCGTGCCAATTGATTTGATCTACATGTATATATATATATATATATATATATATATCGGGTGAGAATGAGACAAGTGCACGAAGGTGTTACCGTGCCATTCGATGTGATATATTGAATATATTCCTCACACCAGGAAAGTTATGAATTTAATGAAATAAATGCACGAAGGTGTTATCGTGCCATTTGATATGATATCTTGAATATATTTCTCACACCGAAAAAGTTAAATGAGGTGTCACATGGTGAATTTTACTTGAAAGAATTATATTCGAAAGGTATTTACTTGAAAGAATTATATTCGAAAGATATTTACTTGAAATAATTACATTTGAAAGATATTTATTTGAAAGAATTGTGTTCGTAAGATATTTATTTGAAGGAAGCATATTCGGGATCTATTTAATTGTACGGATTACATTCTAAAGATTTTTGTTTGAAAAACTTATAGATAAAAGATGTATATTTTGAAGGACTTGATTAATTGGCTGTACTTGTGTTTATTATTCGTTTGAGCAATATTTATGGTGTTCTTGTTGCCTTGCTGTTTATGTCACAAGTTGATTATTATTTCCATCACTGTTATTTGTTTTCTATTATTTTTGTATGCTATATTGCACAGGTTATTTGACTAGTGAATGTCTTGACCATTTCTCGTCACTACTCCACCGAGGATAGTCTTGATACTTACTGGGTACTGACTGTGTACTCATACTACACTTTTGCATATTTTTGTGCAGAGCCAGGTATTGAAGATATCGGATTCGGACAGAGATTAGAGTGTGATCACAAGGATTCAAGGTAGGACTGGTTGGTCGTCGCAGTCCCTTGGAGTCTTTCCATTATATTGTACTGTCAATTCTTATTCAAATAATATTATATATTCGATCCTTGAGATCATTGCATGTATTCAGTTAGAGTTCGTGACTCTGTATTTCTAGTCTTGGGACGTTGTTATAATTATTTTCGTTGTTGGTTTCGACACTTGTATTAAATTATATGTTTCAAAAAAAAAAGCTCGAAATGAAATTATAATCGGCTTACCTAGTCTTAGAGACTAAGTGCCATCAAGACGTCTATGGTGAAATTTTGGGTCGTGACAAGTTGGTATCAGAGCTCTAGGTTCATTGATTATACGAGTCACGAACGAGTCTAGTAGAGTCTTGCGGATCGGTATGGAGACATCTGTACTTGTCTTCGAGCGGCTACAGAACTGTTAGAAAATTTCCACTTATTTCATTCATGTCGTGCAAAATTTGTTGATTTTGGAGTTTAAGCCTTTGTACCTATAATCTCTCATAGATGGTGAGGACACGTGCTACAGGGTCAGGTGAGAAGATACCCGCGCATTCTGCTAGGGCCGCGAGAGGCCGGGGCCAAAGTAGAGGCCGAGGAAGGACACATGCCGCAGCTAGAGCACCTGTCAGAACAACAGTTCAGGAGCCGCCAGTAGCTCCGGTTGGGGGAGAAGTACCATAAGCACCTGTTGTTACCCTCGGACTTCATGAGACTTTAGCACAGTTCCTGAACATGTTTGGTACATTGACTCAGGCGAGATTGATCTCTGTTTCACCAAATATTTCGTAGATTGGGGATGAGTTCATACTCCTACCGCCTATACTCCAGAGCAACAGGTTAACATTGGTCAGGTTCCGAGTATAGTACCGGTCTAGCCTGTTATTCCGGTTCAGCCTAAGGTCCGGCCAGAGGCATCAAAAGAAGAACAAAAGAGACTTGAGAGAGATTTAAGAGGTATAGTCCACCTACCTTTAGTGGCATAACTACTGAGGATGCCTAGGGATTTTTAGAAAAGTGTCACCATATTCTCAGCACTATGGGTATTGTAGAAGTGAGCGGAGTTGCCTTTACTACATTTCAGATATCAGGAGCAGCGTATCAATGGTGGCAAGCTTATGAAGAGGGTAGACCGGCCGATGCAACACCACAACTTGGGCCCAATTTCGAGAGATGTTTTTGAAAGAGTTTGTTCCCCAGACTCTCTGGGATGTGTGGCGCATAGAGTTTGAACGGTTGCATCAGGGCACCATGACGGTGTCAGAATATGCCATCAAGTTCAGTGCGTTAGCCCGTCATGCACCTGTTTTGGTTCCTACAATCAGAGAGCAAGTTTGAAGATTCATTGAGGGGCTCGATTATGATCTTACAATATGCATGGCTCGAGAATTGCAGTCTGATACTCCATTTCAGCAAGTAGTAGAGATTGCGAGAATGTTAGAACGTGTTAGGATCGAGGAAAAGGAGTCTAAGGAAGCCAAGCGGTCTCGAAATTCTAGAGGATTCAGTGGATTCTACTCTGCATCTAGCACTCATCATGGCGGAGGCTAGGGCATTCGGTCAACCCAGTCCGCAATTTAGAGTACTCATAGTGTTCCAGTTAATACTTTTAGAATACCATCGGCACAGGGTTCTTACAGTGGTTATTCCAGTTATCCGGCACAAACTCAGTATGAGCAGCTGCGCCCGCAGAGGGGTTGTTATGAGTGTGGTGATAATAGGCACATCATGAAAGATTGTTCCAGACTTTGAAGAGGTGGATTTCATCAGACCACTCAAGTTATAGGTTCTATTCCAGTTACTACCCCACATGCACAACCAGTTAGGGGTGGAGGACAGGCAGGTAGAGGGCGCCCTAGATAGGGAGGCCCAGCCCGTTGATATAATTGCTATGGTATGGCTGAGGCCGCTACACCATATGGTGTCGTTATAGGTATGATTTAATTAATAATAGAGGGGAACTATTCTTATTTTGATTTAATCCCGATTATTGAGGTGAGATCTCCTATCATGCTCCTTATACGGTGAGTTTGTAAATTGCTACTCCACTCACGTGTTTATCCCTGCTGGGAGATTTGATGGTGTTAGCCCGTGTCTATCATTTTTGTTTTGTACACTATTGAGGGCTATGGGTCCAAAAGTGACTTTCTATTACTCAGTACAATAGGTTCTGATATAAATTCGAGATAGTTTGGTTGAAAATTGTGAATTTAATGCCCTACTGCTATGAAGGCTCATTATGTGTTGTGAAATTGTTTGTCGAGATTTATTTAAAAGAAGGAAAAAGAAATGAAAAAAAATAGTTGGCACGATGTGCATAATACTTGTGATTCAGAGCTAAGGATGGGATCCTCGCGTTTTAATGTGAGTTGATATGTTTAAACCGGGATACGTGCCGCGGTGGAAGTTATATCGAGCTGAGATATTTGTGGTTAAATTCATATGTTTAAATTCTCCCTTGTGAAAATTTTTGCATTATAGTATATATAGGGAGTTATGCCTGTTAGACTTATTTGATAATTCTTGTATATGTTTTTTTTTCTGTGCATATTTAGCCATATTCGTGCTGTAATTATTGAGTTTTAACCCACAAGGTGAGTGTCTAGGTAGCGTTAAATGTGACTCGTTAAGTCGGATAAATAGTTATGAGGTTTTCATGCCTCACGTTTTGCTGTCAGTATTGTGAAAATTCGAAATGAGATTTTGGTTAATATGAGGTTAATTGACGATGCTGGAATTAATTATAAACATCTATTATGACCAAAGATATGGTTAAAGGCATACATATGATGTGTGCGTGGGCACGAGTTTCTACATCTGATTGAGACTAATACCGTGTGTTGATGTGAAAATCAGGCTTTTTTAAAAAAACAATGTTTGGAATGCAAGAAAATGGTTTTAAAGTTTATAAATGTGGATAAAAGAAATAATCTCAACTGAGATGGTGTTTTCAGACCATGTTAAAATTTCGGTGCCGTGGACTCACCGCGAGTAGGTGTGTAATAGTACACTTAGTAATTTAATGTCCTTAGAATAATTCTTGGTAGCTCGAGGACTAACGTATGCTTTAAGAGGGGGAGAATGTAACGACCCGACTTGTTATTTTGAGAATTAACGTTCTGTTCAGCGACTTAAGATCCCGAGTAACTTCGTAATATGTATTATGACCCGCGTGTGTGGTCGAGTTGGTTTTCGAAAGATTCAGTATTTAATTGAAAGAACAATTCTCATTTGTAAAGCTTGAATTTCTAAAGTTTGACCGGAGATTTGACTTTTGAGCAAACGACTCCGGAATAGAATTTTGATTATTCCAATAGTTTCGTATGGTAATTTCGGACTTAGGCGACATTTTGACGAAAGCTGGAAAATAAAAGATGTTTGGAAAGTTTGATCGGGAGTTGACTTTAATGATTTCGGGGTCAAAATTCAATTCTGAAAATTAGAACAGCTCCATTATGTCATTTATGACTTACATGCAAAATTTGAAGTTATTCCGGATTGATTTGATACGTTTTGGCATAAGATATAGAATTTGGAAAATTTCATAAACGTGCGATTTATTGTTTTGGTATTTTTTGATATGATTTGAGGCCTCAACTAAGTCCGTAATATGTTTTGAGACTTGTTGGTATGTTCAGACGGGGTCCCGAGGGACTCGAGTGTTTTGGAGTGGTTTCAGATCATTTCTAGGCCATTTTTAACTGCTGGTTTTTGGCTACAGCAGTGTGCATCGCAGAAATGTCTGTTGCACATGGCTGACTTTGGAAGCTTATATCTCGTAATCGGTAAGGAATTTGGAGATGATCCAAAAATAAAAGTTGTAGCCCTTTGCGTCTAGTTTCCAGAAATATAAACCATGTATTATTTAGATATTTGTATAGAAAGTTATGATTAATTAGCATAAGCCTAGTACTACAGTTATTTTGCCTAGCAGTGTGCATCGCAGAAATTTCTGCTGCACAAGGCTGACTTTGAAAGCTTATATCTCTTAACCTATAAGGAATTTGACGATGATCCAAAAATAAAAGTTGTAGCCCTTTGTATCTAGTTTTCATAAATTTAAACTGTTTGGTAGTTGGAGTTGGGTAAAACAATTTATGGTTGATAAAATACAGGTTGTCTGGGAAGGATTTTAAAATCGCGAAGAAGAAATTTCTGCTGCATATGACTGATTTTGGGAGCTTATATCTCGCCATCTATAAGGAATTGGAAGATGAGCAAAAAATGAAAGCAATAGCTCTTGGTGTCTAGTTTCAAGAAAACCTTTCATCAAATGAGCAAACCATTCATCATTCAGACATCGTATGAGAGAGTTATGCCTATTTTCGGATCGGGAAAGACTGCTATTTTTCTTGTGTTGAGGCAAATTGTAGGTGTCAAATGCGATTTATAAGTCTTAAATGTCAAATGAGACTTGCCTGGACAGATTCTTAAAATGGGGGTTTCGGTCATTTTAACATATTTGGAGCCTTGAAGCTCGGATTGAAGCGATTTTTGAGGCGAATTTTGCCATATGGATTGGGGTAAGTGTTCTATATCGAAAATTGATTATACTTCATGATTCCATAGTTATTTTGCATCAATTACTAGTGAATCAAATGGAATAAATTGGAGAAATTAATAAAACTTTTCAAGAACGAAAATTTATGATTTGGAGATCGAGTTGTTATCGTAATTTGATAAAATTGGTATAGTTGAACTCGTATCGGATTGGGTGTTCAGATTTCGTGAAAATTCTGTCGAGTTCCGAGAGGCGGGCCCCGCGTTGACTTTTGATTGACTTTTTAATGTGAATTTTTAAGTCGACATTTTATTATCCGGAATTGTTTTCGATGAATTTTAATGAAGTTATACAATTAATTTGGATAGATTTGAGCTGTCCGGAGGTCAATTTAAGCAAAACGGCTATTTTGGAATATCGACCTAACTTCAAAAAGGTAAGTATCTTGCCTAACCTTGAGTGGGAAAAATGACCCCTTAGGCATTGAGTCTTATGTGGAAATTGTGTAATTGAAAATCATGTACGCGAGGTGACGAGTATGTACTTGGTTTATATGTGCAAATTATATCGGTTAAAATTCATAGACGCCTTTATGTATTAAATTGGAAATTATTGGAACTTATTAAATCCTTTATTTGTCATTCCCCATTCCTTGTTTGCCGAGACTGTTTTTATATGATAATTTGGTGTGATTGCCACTTTGATTTTTATGTGAAATACCGTGGTTAGTTGGGTTGATATTTCTTGGAAATAATTTCATTATGGATTCCTTATTTGTAAATAATTATTAAATAAGTTTAAAAATGAGGCATTAAATATATATATATCAAAACTTTCTTGAGGTTTTATATGCGTTGTGTGGAGTCTTGGTCTATTTGCTGTGAAATTAATTAATTTTGTTCTATCTTTGGAGTTGGTTGTGGCCTGTGGACATATTGTGATATGAATTGTTGTATTGTGTTGTCGTTTAAATACTATCCTTGATGTTATTTATGCTTCCTACCTTGCTTGTTAATGATATACATGTACTTGGTAAGGAAGAGTGTAAAGCACGAAGGGTGATGTCGTGCCATTCATATACATTAATATGCACAAAGGATAATGCCGTGCTATTTCATATACATTATCATGTGAGGATGAGAGTAAAAGCACGAAGGGTGATGTCGTGCCATTCATATACATTAATATGCACAAAGGATAATGCCGTGCTATTTCATATACATTATCATGTGAGGATGAGAGTAAAAGCACGAAGGGTGATGTCGTGCCATTCATATACATTAATATGCACAAAGGATAATGCCGTGCTATTTCATATACATTATCATGTGAGGATGAGAGTAAAAGCACGAAGGGTGATGCCGTGCCATTATTTTTATATTATCATATGTTCATGGCACGAAGGTTGTTTCCGTGCAGGCGAGGACAAGGGACATACATTATATTGTGATATTTGTTTGTTGTGTATACATTCATGCCTTTATCTTGAGCTGTTATTGTGCACCTATGTTTCTATGTGACTTGTAGTCGTTGTTGCTTCCTGTGTGCCTCCCACTTTATTTCTTTTATTGTTATTGGCATTCTTCCACCTAGTTAGTACTGTTATATGTATGTTCGGTGAGAAAGAGATAAATGCAAGAAGGGTATTGCCATGCCAATTGATTTGATCTACATATATATATATATCGGGTGAGAATGAGACAAGTGCACGAAGGTGTTACCGTGCCATTCGATGTGATATGTTGAATATATTACTCACACCAGGAAAGTTATGAATTTAATGAGATAAATGCACGAAGGTGTTACCGTGCCATTTGATATGATATCTTGAATATATTTCTCACACCGGAAAAGTTAAATGAGGTGTCACAGGGTGAATTTTACTTGAAAGAATTATATTCGAAAGGTATTTACTTGAAAGAATTATATTCGAAAGATATTTACTTGAAATAATTATATTTGAAAGATATTTATTTGAAAGAATTGTATTCGTAAGATATTTATTTGAAGGAAGCATATTCGTAAGATATTTATTTGAAGGAAGCATATACAGATTACATTCTAAAGATTTTTATTTGAAAAACTTATAGATAAAAGATGTATATTTTGAAGGACTTGATTAATTGGCTATACTTGTGTTTATTATTCGTTTGAGCAATATTTGTGGTGTTCTTGTTGCCTTGCTGTTTATGTCACAAGTTGATTATTGTTGCCATCACTGTTATTTGTTTTCTATTATTTTTGTATGCTATATTGCACAGGTTATTTAATTAGTGAGTGTCTTAACTGTACCTCGTCACTACTCCACCGAGGTTAGTCTTGATAATTACTGGGTACTGACTGTGTACTCATACTACACTTTTACATATTTTTGTGCAGATCCAGGTATTGAAAATATCGAATTCGGGCAGAGATTAAAGTGTGATCGCAAGAGTTCAAGGTAGGACTACTTGGTCGTCGCAGTCCCTTGGAGTCTTTCCATTATATTGTACTGTCAACTCTCATTCCAACAATTTTGTATATTCAATCCTTGAGATCATTGTATGTATTCAGTTAGAGTTCGTGACTCTGTATTACCAGTCTTTGGCATTGTAATCGGCTTACCTAGTCTTAGAGACTAAGTGCCATCAAGACGCCTGTGGTGAAATTTTGGGTCGTGACACCTCTTCCGCATTGGTATCCTTCATTTACTGTGTACACATTTGATTGCCCCTTCCACCTTTTTTGTTCAAACCTTAGAGCAAAAGCTATTTTGATATCACATATTTTGTTCCAATACCATGCACTATCCTGTGGTGGTTTGTATTGCCACCAGTCCTTGCCCTTTATGTATATGTTATTTACCCTTTTAACCCATAAAGAATCACTTGTTTGCTCTATATTCTATACATACTTTGCCAATGCCGCTTCATTCCACATCAAACAGCCTTGTATACCTAATCCACCCTCTCTTTTCGTTTGGCAGACTAGGTCCCATGCTACTAGTGGGGATTTGTTCGTGACACTTTTCCCATCCCATAAGTAGTTTCTACATATAGCTACAATGTCCTTCATGACCCTTTTTGTCAATAGGAAGATTGATGCCCAATGAGTGTAGATGCAACAATATTGTATTTACCAATTGGGTTCTCCCTCCATACGATAGATTCCTGGATCCTCGTCCTTTTATCTTCACCAGTATCTTGTCTATTAACATTTCACAGTCTACAACACTTAACTTCTTTGAGGATATAGGCACTCGGAGATATTTAAATGGAAGTTGCCTCTCTTATATCTTGTCAGCTCACATATGTCTTCTATCTCCCTACCATTCATATTAGCACAGAAGATGTTTGATTTATTTGCATTAACAGTCATACCAGATGCTTTAGAGAATGATTTGAGTCCTATTAGCATGAGCATTACTGAAGGATAATCTCCTTTGTTTAATAGTATCATATCATCAGCAAAAAAAAGGTATGTTAGCTTCAATCCTTTGCATTTTGTATGAAAAGAAAATTCTTCCTGCTTAGCCACATGCATCATGATGCGCGTGAAATATTCCATACAGATAACAAACTGTAAAGGAGAGATTGGATCCCCCTATATTAAGCCTCTCTTCCCCTGTATTTTGCCATAACACCCTTCATTTAAGTTTATGTTGTAGCTACTTGATGTGATACATGCCATAATCCACCTTATGAATATCCCTGGGAAGTTTAGTGCATTGCAACATTTCCTCCACAAATTTCCATTCAATGGAATCATATGCCTTCTTCAAATCCACCTTGATCAAGCAGCTCTTAGTGGTTTGTTTCCTATTGTATAATCTGACCAAGTCTTAACAAATCAAGAAGTTTTGTACTATTGTTCTCCTAGCCACAAAAGCACTTTGATTTGGTGATATGATGTCTTGCAAAACCAGCTTCAATCTATTGCACAATATCTTTGAGATTATCTTGTACACCACATTGCATCATGCTATAGGTCTATAATCTTCTACTGTTACAACACGAGAGGTTTTTGGTATGTGGGTGATCATTGTACTGTTGAGAGCTTTGAGCATTTTTTCATATTGAAAAAATTCCAGCACAACTGCAGTGACATCCTCACGTACAATGGTCCAGCTATCCTTGAAAAATTGGTTGCAATACCCATCAGGGCCTCGTTCCTTTGTCCCTTCTAATCCCATAGTGCTTCTCTAACTTCCTTTTGTGAAAATTCCCTTATCAAATGGATCCTTTGTTCTTCATATTTCAAAATAATTAACCATACTGAACTATGAGAATTGAATGGACTTATAAATTTACACTTGAATTGCACTGGAGCAGAAAACTACCTTGGTTCTGATTTATACAGCATTTTCTTTTACACTCAAGATAGAGATTAAAGAATTAATTTCATTTACATATTTAAATTAATTCAAATTTGATATGGTTTAACAGTATATTGCCATAAATTAAATAACAGTTTTGTGGGTTTGTTTTAAGCAACTATACCACTCGGCAGCACTTGCCTAGTGGCTAATATATAAATAAAATTTCAAAATGGGTCAAAGCTTACAAGATATCCTAACCAAAATAGAAGTTGCATGAAGGTACTAGATATTAAAAAGATAGAAAAGCTAACATCTAATGAACTAGCTATTACAACATGATAAGTTGAATGCTTCCTTCTCCTATTAGTGTATGTGAATCTAATTATCATTGGCAAATACGAAGCAGCACCTATCAAGCTCTCACCAGGCACCAGTGTATATTATCCATAGGCTAAAATGAATTCCAAACATCTCCACCATAGAGTTGAAGCCAGCATAGTCTTCCAAGTGTAGCTACGATATGATCTCCATATGCAGTGGACTGATTTTGTTCAAGTATTAATCATGTGCTCATTCATCAAAATTAATATGTAGAAGAGGAGCCTGGCTTTAGGCAGGCTTTGCAAGGCAAAGACCAGGCTTGAGCTGGTTTTAGGCAGGATTTGCAAGGCAAAGGCCAAGCATGAGCTGGCTTTAGGCAGGCTTTGCAAGGTAAAATCCAGGCTTGATCTGGCTTTAGGCAGGTTTTGCAGGGCAAAAGCCAGGCTAGAGTTGGCTTTAGGCAGGCTTTACAAGGCAAAAGCCAGGCATGATCTAGCTTTATCCAGGCTTTACAAGGAAAAAGCCAGGCATGGGATGGCTTTGCAAGGCAAAAGCCAGGAATTAAGCAGGATTTGCAAGGCAAAGGCCAACCTTTGAAATTGTGTATTTTTGTGATCTTGTAAGCTCAGATTCTTCCCTACTAGAACCTTTAATGTAGACATCATTCTAAACATTGCTAAACCATCCTCATATTGAGCATTAAAGCATGCTAATACCACTGAGAAATGATTCAACAATCTCCAAAAATACCATATGATGGGTTCAACATTTTCCTTAGCATTTGGACATATCAGTTTGTGCAGAGTCCAATCCTGTGAAGCCATCAGTCTGGGGTTCTTCTCTTTGCTATCCTAACCCTAAGGTTAGGTGATTGAGATTTGTCTAGATTGAGCAACCTCTTCCCTGCACTAGGCAATTCAGAGAATGAATGAAACTCAGATGTATGCAAAAGAGAACACAATGTTAGCTATAAATCCGCCACTGAGTTGCCTTATCTGAACACATGTCGAAAGATCACATTGAAGTTGTCCTTCATCTCTATAATTTTCTTCACATCCTGTGCAATTACCCAAGGAGGATCCCATTCCCCTTCTATCGCCTTCTTCATCACCAATGAATCAGTCTCCAGTATGAGAGGGTGAAGATCATGCTCCACACAATATTCCAACCCTTGAAGAATAGCCTTAGCTTCAGCCACCACATTAGTTGTCACTCCCAGGTCTACTGCCCTAGCATACACCACATCACCTTCATCATCCCTCACACAAAAGCCTA
>AWOL01S0023181.1:55452-85248 GCA_000715115.1 Nicotiana otophora | reverse complement strand
CTTCTCTGAACACATGTTGAAAGATCACATTGAAGTTGTCCTTCATCTCTATAATTTTCTTCACATCCTGTGCAATTACCCAAGGAGGATCCCATTCCCCTTCTATCGCCTTCTTCATCACCAATGAATCAGTCTCCAGTATGAGAGGGTGAAAATCATGCTCCACACAATATTCCAACCCTTGAAGAATAGCCTTAGCTTCAGCCACCACATTAGTTGTCACTCCCAGGTCTACTGCCCTAGCATACACCACATCACCTTCATCATCCCTCACACAAAAGCCTACGGAGCTAGGTCCAGGATTGCCCTTTGAAGCTCCATCAATATTATATTTGTACCAACCATGAAAAGGAAGCTACCGTGTTACTCTTGTAGTAATCAATATAGGTTTATATCCTTCAAAGTATTGAATCATGTCTGGCCATAACAATGGAATATTAGGGATCCAAGCATACCTCACCCTTGCCAGTTGATGCAATGTCCTATTTATCTCATGAATCACCCTATTTGTGGACACTGAACCACCATGTTTACCTGTATTTCTTCTCTTCCAAAGCTCCCAAGTGGTGATAGCTGGTACTGCTTAAAATAGTGGCTTTAATTTTGGACAACACTGAGCATACCACCAATGCCTTATAATCTGCTTCAATTGAATCAAGTGTACAGAAATTCCAGCAGCCCCCATGAACAAGTTCTATACCTTAGAGGCAGTAGGACTTGTGACAAATATATGCTTAATGGATTCCTCTTGGGGATGTTGACAATACCAACACATAGACATTACTATTTTCCCTTGCCTCCTCCACATGTCATCGGTGGCTATTTTCTGCCTCCACAATCTCCACAAGAAGAAGGATATCTTGAATGGCAAACCTTTAATCTACATTAACTTGAATTCCTGATTAGGATCAGCCCTATGCCTTAATATTTGCCAAGCACTGCTAACACTGAACTTGCCTGAAGGAGTTGGCATCCAGTATGGCCTATCCCAATATCCCCCACTGCCTTCATAGTGTATATTTAGCCTTATATGTTCTGCAATTTCCTCATTGAAAGTTTGATCTAGCACCTGATCATCTCATGCTTCCCCTTGCCGCAGTTCTGCCACCTTCTGAAGGCCTTCATTGATTGGAAAGTCTTCAGGTAATACGTGATAAAGTGCACCCAATCCAGTCCAATTTTCATGCCAAATATTAGTTATTCCACTCTTCAATTCTCATACGATCTCATGTTCTACTTCTTCCCTAGCATTCACCATTTGTCTCAAAATATGAGACCCTTCCCTAAAATGCACCACTGTTGGTAGCTCCTTCTTGCAATACTTATTCCACGTGAAATTAGACCACAAAGATTTTTTGGTCCTAAACCTCCACCATAGTTTAGCAAACAGTGCCCTTGAGACATCATTTAAGGACCTAAAACCTAGCCCCCTTCCTCTTTAGGAAGGCAAAGATTTTGCCATGAAGCCTAGTGTCTGCTTCTCCCTTCTTCCTTTGTGCTCCAAAAGAACCTAGCAAAAGTCTTATGTAGATGCCCCAGGATGCTGTTTGGTGGATCAAGGACTGATAACATGTGAACTGGCATACTTTGTAACACACTAGAGATGAGTGTTGCCTTTCCTTCAAATGACAGCAGCTTTCCTTTCCATGAATGCAATTTAGCCTTAACCTTCTTGATAAGATCCTCATAATAGTCCTTCTTTCTTCTAGTGTAAAAAATAGGATACCCTAGATATGTGAAGGGGAATTTACCTCTTGCAAATCCTGTAATAGCTCCAACTGCCTGAAACAATCCATTAGCAACCTTTGAATGCATGTAGTATGAACTCTTATCTTTGTTGATCATCTGACCTGATATCTTCTCATAGTTCCCCAACACTGCCATAATATTTTTCAAAGAGTGAGGATGAGAAGATGCAAAGATTATCGTATCATCCGCATATGCCAAGTGGTTTAAAGGATCAGACCACTTAGGCATTCCAAATCCCACAAATGACTTGTCTTCAAAGAGCTTATTCACAGACCTGGAAAGTATCCCAACTGACAAAATGAACAATGCTGGAGATAGGGGATCCCCTTATTTTACACCCCTTGTCGACTTAAAGAACCCTGAAGACTGCCCATTCACCAATACTGAATACCAGTTATTTGACATCAAGTTCCACACCATGTTGATGAAGTGTTCAGAAAATACCATCTTCCTTAGCACATGCAATAAGTACTTCCATGAAACCCTGTCATAGGCCTTAGCCATATCAAGCTTGATCACCACATTAGCTGGCTTTCCCCTTAACCTTATGTCAGTGACAATTTCTTGAGTCAATAAGATGTTCTCAAATATACTCTTACCCTTTACAAATCCGGATTGATTAGGAGAAATTAGAGATGGCAAAAAACTCTCCAATCTGTCATGTAACACCCTAGACAAGACCTTGTTAATGAAGTTTCTCAAACTAATAGGTCTTAAGTCAGAGAAGGTCTCAACTCTAGGTTTCTTGGGCAGCGATACTAGATTGGTGTGAGTGATAGATTTAGGCAATGCAGCTCCTCCATAGAAGTGTAGCACCATATTGTGTATATCAGCACCAATAACATCCCAACATGTTTGATAAAATAAGCCAGTAAATCCATCAGGACCACTAGCACTCTCCCCACTAAGCTCAAAAACTGTTGCCCTTACTTCTTCAATTGTTGGCAATCTGCTAAGTTCCAAATTCTGATCCATAGTGACTATTGAAGGTACATTATTGAGCAAGGAAAATTCAGAAGCATCACCTTCATTTGTGAGCTGTGTTTGATATAAGTCCACTGCAGTTGTTGCCAATTGCTCCTTGTCTTCAATCCATACCCCACTGCCACTTTTGATCCTCTTCAGTTGCAATTTCTTTCTTTTGCCATTGACATGATTGTGAAAGAAACCTGTATTGCTATCTCCTTCAGCAAACCAAGTCATCCCAGCTTTTTGCTTCCAATATTGCTCCTCAATACTCAAGTATTTCTTCAATTAAGATTGAGCCTTTTGAAGCACAATCCTATTCTCAGTTGTAGGCTCTTCTTCAAACAACATCTTCTTCACCCTAACAATGTCCTCCAAAATATCCAATGGCTTGAAGATATCACCAAATGTTTCCCTACTCCATTTTGAGAGTGCTTCCTTCACCCTCTTGATATTCTGCTTGAACATCAAAAACGGATCCCCTATGAAATCAACTTCCAAATTCTGCCTCACCACATCCATAAATGTAGCATGCTTTGTCCAAAAGTTCAAGAATCTGAAAGGCTTGACAAAATTGGTTGTTTGCACCCCACATGTCATTAGCAATGGTGCATGATCTGATCCAGTTCTGATTAGATGCTCAACTTCAATAGTTGGCAACATGTTTTGAAATGGCAAATTCACAAAAATCTTATCCAATCTCTTGAATATACACTCAACATTGGATCTCCCATTTCACCAAGTGAATGGACTTCTTTTGTACCCTTTCTCAAACAAACCACGAGAGTTTACACAAAATGCAAAATCCTCATATTCAGGGGGTGTATTGGAAGTCCCCCTATTTTCTAATCTTCATGCAATATCACATTAAAATTCCCTCCTACCAACCATGGTAATTCCAT
The DNA here is from genome assembly GCA_000715115.1 of Nicotiana otophora. NCBI lineage: Eukaryota > Viridiplantae > Streptophyta > Magnoliopsida > Solanales > Solanaceae > Nicotiana > Nicotiana otophora. The sequence goes on along the minus strand of AWOL01S0023181.1, from coordinate 81,631 downwards.
ATCACTTGCTAAGTAATACAAGTGATCCCACAAATCCAATCTCTCCATTGCTGAAAATTTTGCATAAACAAATGTCATCATCATGTGCTTCCCCAGGTCATGGTGAAACACTCTCACAGTCACCTGTTGCTCAGTATCCTACATTAATTTCCATTTCACCACTGCATCGAAGAACAACCATATTTGCCCATTAATATTTGCATAAGCAGTCTCCATATTCAACCTCCTTTTATATCTATCAATGAGTCCCTTCTTTTGAAAAGGCTCCATCAATGCAACTACATAAAAATTATGCTCCCTATTCATGTTGATCACCCTAGGAAAGGCCTGTTGTGTATTCACAGACCTTATGTTCCATATTAATGTTTTGATCATCATCATTTAGATAGAGAGGCTTCCCTCCTGGGCATTATTCTTGAATGTTGTGGTGGATCTTTACTCTGATTCTTCTTAGTTTTCTTACCTCCTTTAGCACTAGCCGTGGGTGATAAATCCCCTTCCCTAGCCACTTGTTTGAAGTTTTTTGCAGTTGATTCATCTTCTCCTTCATCCTCCATTGGATTTTATCTCAATAAGTCTTCATCAATTGGTGTCACATTGTGTGTAACTAAATCATGTAACTATTGTAGAGGAGTCTTACTTGGAACATTAAGATGTAGTTGCATAATTTGATCAGTGCCAGATTCCATAGGCACTTCCTCTATTTCCTCAGATGCTCTTGGAATAATTGCCCGCTCATCAGCCTGTTCATACTCCTTGAGTTGTAGCTCATAGACACTGCCTAGCCCCGGAGTTACTGTAGCAGTCTGCTCTGCAAGCACTGTTCTAGTGAGATCACCACACTTCCCATTGACTGAAATTTGGTCTGAACCCACTATATCATCCCTAATCTTCACATCAACATCTCCATCAAGTTTGTTCTCTGATGCATACGCCAGAACACCATCTACATAGGGCAAAATCTCTCCAATGGATCTAAGGTTGGGGTTTACTGTAGCTGCCTCATCAGATGAACCAGGCTTTAGGCCTGGCGTCACTAGCCTAATGCCTGGAGAGCCTGGCTCTATGCCTGGCGTCGCCAGCCTAATGCCTGGAGAGCCTGGCTTTAGGCCTGGCATCGCCAGCCTAACGGCTGGGGAGCCTAGCTTTAGGCCTAGCGTCGCCAGCCTATCGCCAGGTGAGCCTGGCTTTAGGCCTGGCATCACTAGCCTATCGCCAGGTGATCTTGGCTTGTTGTCCTTCTTTACCTTGTCTTCTGTTGTCTTTGTTTTGCCTAGATAATCATCCTTAACCTTAACCGCATCGCTCCATAAGACCTTTGTAGAGTTTACCTCATCAAGATCCTCAATCTTCCCAGAATCTTTAAATGTTTGAGATAGAATCGCATGACAAGATTGGTTTGTGATCACATTGAGTTGTTTTAGCTCCTCTTTGCTAGTCCCAAACCTTCTATGAACCCAGTCGATTGTGGACTGAATCCCAGAAGGAGTAGGACCATCTTTCGAACTGAAGACTGGTTTTCTCCCTACCAAAACCAGTTGGTTGTTCTCGTTTATATCACTTTGTTTCTCCTCTAATACTGCAAATTTATTCCTTGTTTGAACCTTGTTTGTCTGATCTTCTTCGACCTCCACCAGTGCAAAGTTATTGTGCACCTGCTGTACACCTGCATTCACTGGCACGATTGCATTGCCAGTTTGCCCTTGTACCTGGGTTTTGTTATTTTTGTTGGTTCCCCGATTATCCCGAACTTCCTTCCACTGTTCACCTACGTTCCCGACTACTTTTCCACTCGTGAGAATCATTAAAGGGGTAGTGTGATTTTTTGTTTTTCGTTGGTCATCAGCAGCAGTATTCTAGTTGTTCAACTCAGCAAGATCATTCCTTTTCTTACTGCTTCGATTCTCAATAAGCTCGGGGTGCAAACGCAAATATTCAATTTCATCATGTCCTTGTAGTTTACACTCCTTACAATATTTTGGTAGTATGTCATACTGAATTCTCACCCATTCTGTTTGAACACCACCAGAAGCTTCATTATCAATTTCCAATCGTACCTTTTTAGGTATTTCGGCCAACAAATCGACAAGAACTTTTACTCTTGCGCAACTCGGCCTAGTTTTGTTTGTAGTTGCCGCGTCAAGACACACTGGCCTTCCCACAGCTGTAGCCAAAGAAAACAGAGTTTCCTTTACAAAAAAGGTAGGCAGCAGTCCAGGAAAAGAAATCCACGCCATCGCCATCAGAGTTTCTTCACCCGCCTTAAATTTTGCATCGTAGATAAGAGTACGCAATTGGTATTCGTACCCATATTTGGCTTTGATGTAGTACGTACTCTTCGATGTGAAATCGAGGAAGTCTTGCCATAGAGTTAATCTAATTAACACATGATGATCTCTAAGGAATCCGATATTACACTCACCTTTGATACCACATTAAGTTGGAATTATTCGGCGAAGCTCATGAATCTCCGGAGATCTATATGAAAGCTTGCCAACGACAGCATATTGGAGGCCTTCAATCACGTTCATTCGATCTACTTCTGCCTCTGTGAATTTAACCACTGGTTATCCATTCAAATACACTCCTCGTCGCAGTGGAATGGGTTGAATTGAAGCTGCAGCAGTAGCCATCGCTGAAGGATTTAAAGAATTTGGTTTCAAAATCTTAGAGTAATCTAGAGAAGCTGGGTTTGAGTTAGTTGTTGTATGTTGTTGTGCAACGCTGGGGGAGGGCATACCAGCTGGAAAAGATGGCTGGTCGCCGGCCATTGTGGCCATTGAAGCCTAAAGCTCCAGCTTGTCTGCGATGAATAGTAGCAAAGTCACTGTTCACGGTACTATTTGGCACTGTTCACTGCTACAGCGATGGCGGAAATTTGAGAGAAAAAGTTTTTGAGAGAGAAGTTTTTCATTCTTTTAGTCCCACTATTTTTGTGGGGTTCACCCTATAAATGAAAGAAAGAAAAAGAAGGAAAGGGGTTCATCCCCATAAATGAAAGCAGAAAATGATGGAGAAAGTGTCAGATTCATTAGATTCACTTGATTTGCAAATCTGCAAATTGTCAAAAATAGTAGGCACTATAAACGGAGAGTTTCAGCTCTCATTTCTACACACCAACAAAGAGAAACAAAGAGTGAGATTTCACAGACAGGGTATAAGAAAATAGTCTGTGAGAAAAATAAAGAGTGAGCGATATTATAGTGAGGTAGGAATATCAAAAGAGGGTTATTTGTTTTGAGTGTTATAATGGTCTTTGGAGTAGTTTACTCAGACCTACAAAGTGTATAATTCCTTGCTATAGTGATATCAGTTGCTCATCTCGGGGCTGTGGTTTTTCCCTAATTCAAAAGGGTTTTTCACGTAAAATTTCTTTGTGTTCTTGCTGTTCTTTTTATTCTTGTTGGTTACCGTATCTCGGTGCTACGTTATTATTACGCTTTTATAATCGTGAATATTATTTCTATAGGGAGCTTATTCCCAACAACTGGTATCATATCACAGGTTCTTCTCGCTCACAGAAGTACTATTCATTGTCGGTAGTACTATACTCCGTGAAAAAAAATGTCCGAAGTAAAGTACGAGGTAGAAAAATTCAATAGAAATAATGATTTCTCAACATGGCAAAGAAGGATGAGGGATCTGCTCATCCAACAAGTATTACAAAAGGTACTAGATGCTGATGCCAAAAAGCTTGATACCATGAAAGCTGAGGATTGGACTGACTTGGATGAAAGGGCTGCTAGTGCAATCAAGTTGCACTTATCAGATGATGTGGTAAATAACATCATTGATGAAGACACCGCACGTGGCATTTGGAAAAGGTTGGGAAGCCTATACATGTCCAAAACGCTGACAACCATCCCGCATAGTAAGACTACCATTGAGTTGAAAGATGTCACATCAGCTCTTCTACTCAATGAGAAGATGAGAAAGAAGCCTGAAAATTAAGGACAAGCCCTCATCGCAGAAGGTAGAGGCAGGAGTTATCAAAGGAGTTCGAGCAACTATGGTAGATCTGGAGCTCATGGAAAGTCTAAGAACCGATCCAAATCAAGAGCCAGAATTTGCTACAATTGTGATCAACCATGTTACTTCAAAAGAGATTGCCCAAATCCAAGGAAGGGCAAAGGCGAAAGCAGTGGCTAGAAGAATGACGACAACACAACCGCCATGGTGCAAAACAATAATAATTTTGTCCTCTTTAAAAATGAGGAAGAGGAATGCATGCACTTGTCAGGTCCAGAGTCGGAATGGGTGGTTGATACAGTAGCATCCTACCATGCCATACCGGTAAGATATCGTTTTTGCAGATATGTAGCAGGTGATTTTGGCACTATGAGAATAGGTAACACAAATTACTCAAAGATTGAGGGGATTGGTGACATTTGTATCAAAACAAATGTCGGATGCATATTGGTTCTAAAGGACGTGTGATATGTACCTGATTTGCTGATGAACTTGATCTCGGGAATTGCTTTAGACCGAGATGAATACGAGAACTATTTTTTAAATCAAAAGTGGAGACTCACCAAAGGATCATTGGTGATTGCAAAGGGAGTTGCTCATGGCACGCTATACAGGAAAAATGCAGAAATATGCCAAGGTGAATTAAACGCGGCACAAGATGAGATTTCTGCAGATTTGTAGCACAAAAGAATGGGACATATGAGCGATAAAGGATTGCATATTCTTTCCAGTAAATCACTCATCTCTTTTGACAAAGGTACAATGATAAAGCCTTGTGACTATTATTTATTTGGTAAGCAGCAGAAAGTCTCATTTGAGACATCGTCTGAAAGAAAATTAAATATGCTTGATTTAGTATACTCTGATGTTTGTGGTCCAATGGAAATTGAATCGATAGGAGGTAACAAATATTTTGTTACTTTTATTGATGATGCTTTACGTAAATTTTGGGTTTATATCCTGAAAATCAAAGATCAGGTGTTTCAAGTTTTCTTGAAGTTTCATGCTCTGGTGGAAAGGGAGACGCGTCAAAAGCTAAAGTGTCTCTGAAGTGACAATAGAGGTGAGTATACTTTAAGGGAATTTGAAGAGTACTGCTCAAGTCATGGGATCATACATGAACAGATAGTTCCTGGAACCCCACAACACAATGGCGTAGCCGAAAGGATGAATCGCACTATTGTGGAGAAGGTGAAAAGCATGCTCAGAATGGCTAAACTACCTAAGTCATTCTGGGAAGAAGCAGTTCAGACAGCCTGTTACCTAATCAATAGGATTCCATAAGTTCCATTGGAGTTTGACATCTCAGAGAGAGTTTGGACCAACAAGGAAGTGTCCTACTCACATCTAAAGGTGTTCGGTTGCAGAGCTTTTGCACATGTACCAAATGAGCAGAAAACAAAGATGGATGATAAATTTGTTCCCTGTATATTCATCAGATACGGGGATGAAGAGTTCGGATATAGATTGTGGGATCTTATAAAGAAGAAGGTCATCAGAAGCAGAGATGTAGTCTTCCAAGAAAGTAAAGTTGGAACTGCTGATGATATGTCATAGAAGGCCAAGAATGGTATAATTACTAACCTTGTTACCATTCATTCTTCTTCTAACTATCCCACAAGTGCAGAAAGTACGACCGACGAGGTTTCCGAACAGGGGGAGCAACCTGGTGAGGTGTTTGAGAAGGGAGAGCAACTTGATGATGATGTCGAGCAAGTGTAGCACCCCACTCAGGAAGAATAACAACCTCAACCTCTTAGGAAATCAGAGAGGCCAAGGGTAGAGTCATGCAGGTACCCTTCCACAGAGTATGTCCTCATCAGTGATGAAGGAGAGCCAGAAAATCTTAAGACGGTGTTGTCCTATCTAGAAAAGAACCAGTGGATGAAAGCCATGTAAGAAGAGATGGAATCTCTACAGAACAATGGCACGTACAAGCTGGTTGAACTTCCAAAGGATAAAAGACCACTCAAATATAAGTGGGTCTTTAAACTCAAGAAAGATAGAAATGGAAAGTTGGTCAGATACAAAGCTCGATTGGTGGTTAAAGACTTCGAACAAAAGAAAAGTATTGATTTTGATAAAATTTTCTTACCTGTTGTCAAAATGACTTCTATTCGAACAATTTTGAGCTTAGCAGCTAGCCTAGATCTTGAAGTGGAGCAGTTGGATGTGAAAACAATATTTCTTGATGGAGATTTGGAAGAGGAGATTTATATGGTGCAGCCAGAAGGATTTGAAATAGCTGGAAAGAAACACATGGTGTGCCAATTGAATAAGAGTCTTTATGGATTGAAGCAGGTACCAAGGCAGTGGAAAAGACAAGGAGTTAATCGCAAAGTTGAAGGGAGATTTTTCCAAGTCATTTGATATGAAAAACTTGGGCCCAACACAACAAATTCTAGGTATGAAGATAATAAGAGAGCAAACAAGCAGAAAGTTGTGGCTGTCTCAAGAGAAATATATTAAACGTGTACTGGAACGCTTCAACATGAAGAATGCTAAGCCAGATAGCACACCTCTTGCTAGTCATCTGAAGTTAAGCAAGATATGTGTCCTACAACAATGGAGGAAAAAGAAAGCATGACCAAAGTTCCTTATTCCTTTACCGTCGGAATTTTGAGGTATTTAATGGTATGCACTAGACCTGATATTGCTCACGCAGTTGGTGTTGTCAGCAAGTTTCTTGAAAATCATGGAAGAAAACATTGGAAAGAAGTCAAGTGGATACTCAGGTACCTGAGAGGTACCGCGGGAGATTGTTTGTGCTTTGGAGGATCTGATCTAATCTTGAAGGGCTATACAGATGCTGATATGGCAGGTGACATTGATAGTAAAAAAGCAACTACTGGATATTTGTTTACGTTTTTAAGGGGAGCTATATCATGGCAGTCGAGGTTGCAAAAGTGTGTCACACTCTCTACAACTGAAACAGAGTATATTGCCACTACTGAAGTTGGCAAGGAGATGATATGGTTGAAACAATTCCTTCAAGAGCTTGGATTGCATCAGAAGGAGTATGCCATCTATTGTGACAGTCAAAGTGCAATAGACCTTAGCAAGAACTCCATGTACCATGCAAGGACCAAACACATCGACGTGAAATATCATTGGATTAGAGAAATGGTAGAGAATGAATCTCTAAAAGTCTTGAAGATTTCTACAAGTGAGAATCCCGCAAATATGCTGACCAATGTGGTACCAAGAAACAAGTTCGAATTATGCAAAGAACTTGTCGGCATACACTCAAGCTAGAAGCCTGGTGTTACCTCCTTCAGTTGGATAGATCTGGAGGGGGAGATTTATGGAGTCAATCCCTATAAATGATAGAAAGAAAAATAAGGAAAGGGGTCCATCCCCATAAATGAAAGAAGAAAATGAAGGAGAAAATATCAGATTCATTAGGATTCACTTGATTTGCAAATCTGCAAATTGTCAAAAATAGTAGGCACTCAATACTATAAAAGGAGAGCTTCGGCTCTCATTTTTACACACCATCAAAGAGAAAGAAAGAGTGAGGTTTCATAGACAGAGTATAAGAAAATAATCTGTGAGAAAAATATAGAGTGAGCGATATTGTAGTGAGGTGGGAATATCAAAAGAGGGTTATTTATTTTGAGTATTATAGTGTCTTTGGAGTATTTTAATCAGACCTATAAAATGTAAAATTCCTTGCTATAGTGATATCAGTTGCTCCTCTCGGGGTCGTAGTTTTTTCTCTTATTCAAAAGGGTTTTCCACGTAAAACATCTTTGTGTTCTTGTTATTTTTTTTATTTTTGTTGATTACCGTATCTCGGTGCTACGTTATTATTCTGCTTTTATTACCGTGAATATTATTTCTGTAGGGGATTTATTCCCAACAATTTGCAAATGTTGAAGTTCGGTATTTGCAAATTGAAGAACTTCTCTAAGGGGTATTAAAGTTCATGTCCAAATAGAAATTTCACTTCTAATTAAGTACTCTTTCTCAACTTCTAACTTCAAATATTTGTTTTCAACTTTAACCAAATATTACTCAAAAGGTTCCTGAAACTTTAGAAATAATTAGTTTGCTTTAACTGATCACATATATAGGATACTAGGGCATGTCCATGCTTATAATTTGAATGATAGGATGCGAAACATTTAACCAAAGAAACCGTCCAATCAATATAACTAGTGAATTTATCCGCGCTTCGCGCGGTTATAAAAAATATTAGTAAATTTAGAATTAATATTTTTAAAGTTTAGTCATGATAGAATAGATGAGTTTTTCTTATATGTGCATATAAAGTTTAGTAATTATATTTATTAATTACATAGATAATATTTTCATTGGAATTACATGTTATATGAACTGCATTTTTCATTATCGAATTTACAAATCAGCAAAGACAATTTTCAATTCTAAATATGTTTGTATATGTTTTATTTTGTTGAGAAAAGTATGAAACATCAAATGAAAACTAAAGAAACTAAAAACATCAAAAACCAAACGACCAAGTTATTGTCATTTATACTCATGACTCGTATGTCTTGAAATTTGGGAATTTCATTTTGCCAAGTGAAGTAAATGATATCTACTTATATTATTTTTGCTTCAACTAGAATACTTCTTTTAAAAATAATTAACTTCAACTCAATTACTCATTCATAGATAGCCTAAAAAACCTTTAGCATTCAAGAAGATTGCAAACGACGTTAATTTGGGAAGATCAGTTTGTAACTACTAATGTGCTAAGAGAGTATAGTCTTATTACTATTAACAGTATTGTAACGATCCGACCGGTCATTTTGAGAATATTAGCCTCGAACCCCCTAATTATTGCTCTCTCTATTTTCATTGCGTGGTTACGTAACTAGCTGGGGTACTTGGTGTCGGATTCAGGAGAGTTTCGGAGTGGAATGAGACCCATACTTCATAAATTGGAGGTTTAATTTATAGGAATTTACCGCAGTTTGAATTGTGTGAGGACGACTCCAGAATAGAGTTTCGATGGTTCCAATAGCTCTGTAGGATGATTTTGATTTTAGGAGCGTGTCCGGATGTTCATTTGGAGGTCCGTAGGTCTTTTCGGCGCCAATTGGCGAAAGATGGAAAATTGGATAATTGTTAGGAAGTCTAATCGGGGGTGGCCAGTGGTCGCAGATGCGACGTGAAGGCCATAGAAGCGGAGCCGCTTCTGCGGAAGGATGATCGCAGAAGCGGAGGGTGAGGAAGCCTTGGGGGCGCAGTTGCAGAAGTATATCCGCAGATGCGGATGCTCATCTACGCACGAGAGATCGCAGAAGCGGAAGTGGGCTAGAGGTCCTGGATCGCTAAAGCAAAGGAAAAGTCGCAGAAGCGGAACCACAAATGCGGTCAAGTGATCTGCAGAAGCGAAAGCACTAGGTAGATTATATTAATTCGAGGGTTCGTGATTTTATCATTTTTGGACATTTCAAGCTCGGTCTAAGGCGATTTTTTAGAGGACTTTCGAGGGATTTCTTGAGGTAAGCCACTTGTGAATATTTTTATTCAACAATCTTTTTTCCCCATTGAATTTTTCACCTAGTTTGTATGTATTTAAATGTGAAATATGGGAGTTTGAGGCTAGGGATTTGGAGAGTTTAATTTATTGATTTGAGTGGCTATTTGGTGTCGGATTGGAGTAATTTTGGTATGGGTGAACTCGATATCGAATGGGTGTTCGTATTTTGTGATTTTTACCCAATTCCGAGATGTGGGCCAGAGTCAATGTTTTGGGGCGATTTTCTAATTCTTTGTTAAGGTCGTAATTTCATTATTTAGATTTGTTTCTTATAGTTATATTTATAGTATGTAATTGCTTAGGCTAGATTTGGGCCGTTCGGAGTCGGAAAGTCGAGGGAAAAGCATTCTTATCGATTGATTGAGCGAGATTTGAGGTAAGTGACTTGTCTAAACTTGTGTGGGGGAAACTCCCCTTAGGTTTTGGTACTGTTATGATATTTGCAATACGTGAAGGCCGGGTACGCGAGGTGACGAGTGCGTACTCGGGTTAAATATTAAAAAATCCAGTTCTTGCTGAGTAGTTTTCTTTTAATTCCTTAACTGAGTTGCTCTAGCCTGTGTAGTCATCATGTTTAGCCTAATGTCGCATGCCTATGTGTCTTAACTCTTACTTGCAACTGTTGCAACATGCTTAGTTGAATTACCTGCTTCCTTGATCTTGTATTCAGTCTTTAACTATACGATTCCTCGGGAGCTCCCCCTGTTGTGTACTTACGTTTGGGACTACGAGGCGGTACCTCGGGATCGCCCCTGTTGTTTACCTCTATTTGATGTGTTGTTACCTTTCTGTAATTTCTCATTGTTTAAATTCTCAGTTATTTCATTATATTATTATATCCTCTGCCTTGTTCTCTTTTATTCCAGTAGGGCCCTGATCTGACCTCGTCCCTACTGTACAGAGGTTAGGCTTGACACTTACTGGGTACCATTGTGGTGTACTCATACTACACTTCTGCACATTCTTTTTATGCAGATCCATATACTGCTTACCAGACCAGATACCAGTGAGCTAGGCCGTACGTGGAGACTTCAAGGTACATCTGCCAGCGTCTGCAGACCTCGGAGTCCCCCTCTATCTTTATGATGTTTCTTTCTTTATATTCATTAGACTCTAATGTATAGCGACACTTAGCATTTTTTTCTTTAGAGCTTATGACTTATTTCTACCGGGTTTTGGGAGTTATAATTATTTTATTAAATTCAGATGTTGAGGTTGAGTTTCATCTTTATATTTATTTATTCCGCAAAATTGTTAGGCTTACCTAGTCTTAGAGACTAGGTGCCGTCACGACATCCCATGGAGGGCAATTGGAGTCGTGCCAAGTTGGTATCAGAGCTCTAGGTTCATAGGTATTATGAGTCACAAACAGGTTTAGTAAAGTCTCACAGATCGGTACAGAGACGTCTGTACTTATCTTCGGGAGGCTATGGAACTGTTAGGAAAAGCTTCACTTCTTTGATTCCTTATCGTGCGGAATCTTAGACTTCAGATTCTAAATTTCTGTCTTTCTACTCTCTCACAGATGGTGAGGACACGCACAGCTGGATCGGATGCCCAGACACCCGTGCCCCCTGCTAGAGCCGCGAGAGGCCGGGGTAGAGGCCGAGGACGTCCATGTGGTGCAGCCAAAGCACCCGCACGAGCTGCTACAAAGGAGCCACCAGTAGCTCCAGTTGGCGGGCAGACACCTGAGGCGCCTGTTACTGCACTAGCCTTTCAGGAGACTCTTGCCCAGTTTCTGAGCATGTTCAGCACTTTGGCTCAGGTAGGATTGATACCACTTGCTCCTGCCACATCTCAGGCCGAGGAAGGAGCACATACTCCTGCCGCTCGTACCGCAGAGTAGCGGGTCCAGGTTGACCAGGTTCCAGAGGTCATACCAGTGCAGCCGGTAGCCCCAGTTCAGCCCGAGGTTAGGGCAGCCATTTCTGAGGAGGAGCAACTCAGGCTCGAAAGGTACAAGAAGTACCACCCTCCTACCTCCAACGTCTTGGCATCAGAGGATGCCTAGGGTTTTCTTGAGGAGTGCCACTGTATCCTCCGTATTATGTGTGTTGGGAGTCTAGTAGGGTTACTTTCATTACGTTGTAGCTTAGAGGAGCGACCTATCAGTGGTGGCGAGCATATGAGTTGGGTAGTCCGACCGAGGCAGTTTCACTCACTTGGACTCAGTTCTTAGATATGTTCTTGAGGGAGTATGTTCCCCAGAGTCTCATAGATTCTTGGTGCGCAGAGTTTGAGCAGTTGCGCTAGGGTTCTATGACCGTGTCAGGGTATGCGGTCCAGTTCAATGATTTGGCGAGGCATACACTAGCCTTGGTTGCTACTGTTCGGGAGCGGGTTCATTGATTTATTGAGGGGCTCAACCCAGTATCAGGTTTAGCATGGACCGAGAGTTGGAGGTGGACATCGCATACCAGCAGGTGGTAGGGATCGCCAGAAGATTAGAGGGTATGTTGACTCGGGAGAGAGAAAGGAGGGAGGCAAGAGGTCTCGAGAGTCTGGCACATATAGTGGTGCTCGTCAGGGTAGGGAACTATATGGGTTGCCATGTTTATTCAGCACTTCCAGCTGCCAGCAGTGCTCCAGCCACTCTTAGGCCCCAAGCTCCTTATTATGCACCACCATTTTCTAGTGCACCTCCTGCGTGGGGTGCTTTCAGTGGTCACTCCAGCCGATCAGGCCCGAGCCAGTCGCAGCAACCACGTCCTCCGAGGGCTTGTTTTGAGTGTGTTGACACTCGTCATGTGGTGAGGGATTGCCGCAGACTCAGGAGGGGTGCACCTCCACATACCACTCAGGCACCGCGTGATCCACCGGGTCCTCAGGCTATGATTACAGCACCAGCTACCACTCCACCTACACAACCAGCTAGAGGTCAGGGTCGGACAGGTAGAGGTCGCCCTAGAGGAGGAGGCCAGGACAAATATTATGCCCTTCCTTCTAGGACGGAGGCAGTTGCATCTAATTCTATTATCACATATATTGTTCTGGTCTTTCATAGAGATGCATCGATCTTATTTGATCTAGGCTCCACTTATTCCTATGTGGCATCTTAGTTTTCTCCGTAATTGGGTGTATTCCATGATTTTTTGAGTTCTCATGTCCATGTGTCTACACCCGTGGGTGATTCTGTTGTGTTGATCGTGTGTATCGATCATGTTTTATTGTTCTTAGTGGTTTTGAGACCAGAGCCGATTTATTATTGCTCAGTATGGTGGATTTCGATGTTATTTTGGGCATGGACTGCTTGTCGCCTATCACGTTATCCTTGATTGTCACGCCAAGATGGTGATGTTGGCTATGCCAGGTCTACCGCAGCTAGAGTGGAGAGGTACCTCAGATCATGTTCCTAGAAGGGTTGTCTCATTTCTTATGGCTCAACGAATGGTTGAGAAGGGGTGCAATGCTTATTTGGCATATGTGAGGGATGTTAGCACTGATACTCCTACTGTCGAGTCAATTCCGGTAGTGAGGGACTATTCGGATGTATTCTCGATGGATCTTCCGGACATGATGCTCGACAGGGATATTGACTTAGGAATTGATTTGTTTTGGGGCATCCAGCCCATTTATATACCACCTTATCGTATGGCCCCAGCAGAGTTGAAAGAATTAAAGGAACAATTGCAAGAGTTGCTCTATAAGGGCTTCATTCGGCCCAGTGTGTCGCCTTGGGGTGTCCTGTCTTGTTTGTGAAGAAGAAGGATGGTTCTATGTGAATGCGTATTGATTATCGCAAGTTGAACAAGGTTACAGTGAAGAACAAGTATCCATTGCCATGTATTGATGACCTATTTGATTAGCTTCAGGGTGCCAGAGTGTTCTCTAAGATCGACTTGTGTTCAGGCTATCATCAGTTGAAGATTTGGGAGCAAGATATCCCGAAGACTGCTTTCAGGACTCGGTATGGTCATTACAAGTTCCTTGTGATGTCTTTCGGGCTGACCAATGCCCCAACAACATTCATGCACTTGATGAACAATGTATTTTAGCCCTATCTTGACTCTTTCGTCATTGTGTTTATTGATGACTTTCTGGTGTACTCTCGGAGTCGGGAGGATCATGAGCAACACCTGAGGACTGTGCTTCATACCTTGAGAGAAAAAAAGTTGTATGCAAAAATTGTGAATTGTGAGTTCTGGCTAGATTCAGTGGCATTTTTGGGTCATGTGGTATCGAGTGAGGGGATCAATGTAGATCCGAAGAATATTGAAGCAGTGCAGAGTTGCCTATACTGTCCACAACTATGGAAATCCATAGTTTTCTTAGCTTGGCGGGGTATTACCGTCAATTTGTAGAGGGTTGCTCGTATGTTGCAGCACCTATGACCAGATTGACCCAGAAGGGTGCTCTGTTCAGGTGGACCGAGGAGTGTGAGGAGAGCTTTCAAAAGCTCAAGACTACTTTGACTACAGCCCCAATGTTGGTATTGCCTACTAGTTCGGGGTCCTATATGGTGTATTGTGATACGTCGTGCATTGGTCTCGGTGCGGTGTTGATGTAGGATGGTAGGGTGATAGCCTACGTGCCTGGAAAGCTGAAGGTGCATGAGAAGAACTATTCTGTCCACGACCTCGAGTTAGAAGCTATTGTTCATGCCTTGAAGATCTGGTGGCACTATTTGTATGGTGTCCCTTGTGAGGTCTACACCAATCACCAGAGTCTACAACATCTGTTTAAACAGACAAATCGTAACTTGCGGCAGCGGAGATGGTTGGATCTGCTTAAGGATTATGATATCACCATTCTTTATCATCCTGGAAACGCCAACGTGGTGGCCAATGCCTTGAGTCGAAAGGCAAAGAGTTTGGGTAGTTTAGCATATCTACCAGTAGCGGAGAGGCCTTTCGCCTTGGATGTTCAGGCCTTGGCCAATCAGTTTGTCAGATTGGATGTTTCCGAGCCGAGTAGAGTTTTGGCTAGTGTGGTTTATTAGTCTTCTCTTTATGATCGTATCAGAGACCGTCAGTATGATGACCCCTATCTATTTGTCATTAAGGACACGGTTCATCACGGCGATGCCAAGGAAGTCACCATTGGAGGTGGCAGTGTATTCACAGTTCGCGGTCTTCCATTCATCCAGGTGCATCGAAGATGTATCAGGACTTGAAGCAGCACTATTGGTGGAGGTGGATGAAGAAGGACATAGTGGAGTATATAGCTCAGTGCCTAAATTATCAGCAGGTGAAGTATGAGCATCAGCGGCCAGGGGGATTACTTCAGAAGCTAGAGATTCCGGAGTGGAAATGGGAGCAGATCAATATGGATTTTGTTGTTGGGCTCCCACGGACTCAGATAAAGTTCAATGCAGTTTCGGTGATTGTGGATAGATTGACCAAGTTAGCTCATTTCATTCCTGTAGTTACTACATACCCTTCGGAGCAGCTGGCTCAGGTTTACATTCGCGAGATTGTCAGGCTTTATGGTGTGCCGGTATCTATCATCTCTGACCGGGGTACGCAGTTTACATTGCGGTTCTGGAGAGCCGTACAACATGAGTTGGGTACTCGGGTGGAGTTGAGTACAGCCTTTCACCCTCATATAGACGGATAGTCCGAGCGCACTATTAAGATATTGGAGGATATGCTTCGTGCATATGTGATGGATTTTGGGGGTGCTTGGGATCAATTCTTGCCATTTGCGGAGTTTGCCTACAACAACAGTTATCAGTCCAGCATTGACATCGTATGAGGCTTTGTATGGTAGGCAGTGCCGGTCTCCAATGGATTGGTTTGAGTCGGGTGAGGCTAGACTATTGGGTACAGATTTGGTTCAGGATCCTTTGGAAAAGGTTAAATTGATTCAGGATCGACTTCGAACAGCCCAATCCAGGCAGAAGAGTTATGTAGATTGGAAGGTTCGCGACGTTGCATTCATGATTGGGAGCAGGTCTTGCTCCGAGTTTCGCTCATGAAGGGTGTTATGAGGTTCAGGAGGAAGGGAAAGTTGAGCCCTAGGTATATCGGGCATTTTGAGATTCTTGAGAGGGTTGGAGAAGTGTCTTACATACTTGCACTACTACCTAGTCTCACCTCAGTTTATTTAGCGTTCCATGTTTCCATGCTCCAGAAGTATCACGATGATCCGTCTCATGTGTTGGATTTCAGCTCAATCCAGTTGGACAAGAATCTATCTTATGTTGAGGAGCCGGTTGCCATCTTGGAAAGGCAGGTTCAAAAGTTGAGGTCAAAGAACATCGCTTCAGTGAAGATTCAGTGGAGGGTGCATCTGGTCGAATAGGCGACTTGGGAGACCGAGCATGATATGCACAGCTGTTATCCTCATCTTTTCACAACTTCAGATATGTCTCTATACTCGTTTGAGGACGAACGTTATTTTAAGAGGAGGATGATGTAACGACCCGGACGATAGTTTTAAGAATATTATCCCCTAACCCCTAATTATTGCTCCCTCTATTTTCATTTTGTGGTTACGTAACTAGTCCGGGTTCTTGGTGTTGGATTCGGGGAAGTTTTAGAATGGAATGGGACCCATACTCCCATATTTGGAGGTTTAAGTTTTAGGAATTTGCCGTAGTTTGAATTGTATGAGGACGACTCCGGAATGGAGTTTCGATTATTCCAATAGCTTCGTAGGGTAATTTTAGTCTTCGAAGCGTGCCTGGGTGTTCATTTGGAGGTCCGTAGGTCTTTTCGACGTCAACTGGCAAAAGTTGGAAAATTTGACGATTTTTGGGAAGTCTAACTGGGGGTGGAATTTTTGATATCGGTGTCAGATTCTGATTCCGGAAGTTGGAGTAGGTCCGTAATGTCAATTATGCCTTGTGTGCAAAATATGAGGTCAATCGAATTTGATTTGATAGGTTTTGGCATAAGTTGTAGAGGTTTGAAGTTTTAAAGCTCATTAGGCTTGAATCGATACGCAATTCGTGTTTTAGCATTGTTTGATGTGATTTCAAGGCTCGACTAAGTCCGTATAATGTTTTAGGACTTGTTGGTATATTCTGACGGTCCCCCGGGGGCCTCGAGGTGGTTTCGGATGGTTAACAGATCAAGTTGAAGCTTAAAGAATGGTTGACCGTCTTAATGGGTGTTTCATTTATCGCTTGTTTATGGTTGAGTGTTTAATATTTAGCCTTGTTCTTGCTTTTATTCGAAGAATTAATGGTTGCAAACATTAGTTCATGCCTATTTGACTTGGTCTCTACTTGAGAAAGAGAGACTTAGTCTAGGAAAACTTGGCTAACAAGAAATTGAGTCAATCGAGATATTGATAAGCCCAATTAAAGGGTTGAACCTAGAGATACTAAAACTCGACTTGATCTTTTATTCAACCGTTTTGTTCAATACCCATTTGGACTTGAGAAAGCCAAATTGGGCAAAATCACTCTCTGACCGAGAGGTATTGAGTGGGTAACCGAGTGTTGATAGCTATAATACACCCTGACCAATTAAACAAGCTTTAAAGTTTACAACCCATTAGGCAAACACCTAGGTGAAGGTCATAGCCCTAGGCCTTTTATATCATTTGAAAAACAACAAAAACAGTTTCCTAATTTCAGTCTTTAAATTGTAATCGTAGTGTAATTTAGGTTTTTAAGCAACCAAACTTTGCAGAAGTGCAAATTTAGATATACTATTGGGAATTACTATTGCATCGACCGTTTTCATAACCTCGAATAGAGGTGTAAAATTGGACGAGATCAATTTTTGGCACCGTTGTCGGGGAGCTATAAAAGGTATTAGCTATATGTTTAGGTGTGTTTTTGGGATATCTTCTTTTCCTTCCTTGTTACTAACGTGTGAGTATTATAGGTGCAATCGTGGAAAACAACGATCTCGAAAACATAGCCGTGGGGGATGTGGATTTTGAGGATGATCAAATGGATGAGGTCCCTCTTGAACCCCGGGCCAATAGACGAGGCCGACTGCCTCAGGACAATGTACCCGCTCCACCCCTACCTCCACCACGAGCGGCTCCACACCGGGTGTTGCCTAATGAAGGGTATGCATGTGCTATATTCCCTCCCCGTATTAGGGAGGGCAACTTCCAAATAACAAACATGATGCTCACTTTGCTCGAGCAACGAGGGTTCTTCACCGAAGCACCAGGTAAAAATGCTTATAAACATTTGAAGGGGTTCATAGATACGTGTTGGGGGAGCAAACAAATAAATGTCTCAGAGGATGATTTGAGGCTAAGGCTTTTTCCCTTCTCTCTATGGGGGAAATCTTTAGATTGGTTAGAACATTTGCCAATCATTCCATTCATACTTTGGATGAACTAGCGGAGAAATTTATCTCTAAGTACTTCTCTCCCGGGCACATGGCTATTCTTCGGGATGAAATTCTAGCATTCAAACAAGAGCCTAATGAACCACTATACGAGATATGGGAAAGATATATAACAATGGTGAAAGAGTGCCCCGGCAATGATATGACGGAGAACATGAGTCAACTAACTTTCTATCGGGGGATCAATACAACTAACCAATGTGTAGTGAATCAACTTGCCGGTGGGAACTTCATGACTACGCCTTATGCGGAGGCATGTGATATCTTGAATGAGAGGGCGGATACTTCTTCGGTATGGCAATCTCGAGCTAATGTTCCACAAGGTGACCCCAACATGATTCACCTTCAGAAAGAGTTGCATGAACCAATTGGAAAAGGCTCAACTTTAACAAGTGCAAAACCCGAGGCAAGTCAATGCAATTGAGGGAGTAAATATGATGGTGAACAAGCAAAGAACAAGAAGTCCACAAGTGCAACAAAGAGTGGATAATTTTATGCAAGATGATAGTGGATTTGCTCAAGATGAATCTTACAATGACCAAGAAGAGGAGGTCCAATATGTGAATAATTTTCAAGGGAAAAGAAACAACTTCCAAGGCCCTAGTCAACAGCAATAGAGACCTTCAAACAATCAAGGAAATTGGAATTCTCAAAATCAAGGTAATTAGAATGGTGGAAATAATCAAGGCAATTATAATGGAAGCAATAACCAAGGGAATTGGCATATCAATAATAACCAAGGCAATTGGGGAGGCAACAACCAAGGCGGGTGGAACAACAATCAATGAAATCGGGGGTCGGGTTTTCAAAGGCCCCCGATGTCTCAACAATCGAGCAACCCACCCCTTATCCTTCCCATGGTCCTAGTTCTTCCAACAATAAAATGGTCTATATTGAGAACATGTTCAAACAAATGATGGAGAAGAATGCCGATTCCGATGCCCAACTTACTTCACACAACACATCGATCCGCAATCTAGAAGTGCAAATGGGTCAAATCTCTCAAGATCTAAATTCGCATCCTAAGGGGGAACTACCAAGTGACACGGTGGTGAACCCGAAGGGTGGGAACAATACTGGTCATGCCATGGACGTTACTACAAGAAGTGGAAGAGGTGGGAATGTACCCACCTCAAATAAAAGGCAACTTGTGGATTAGGAGAAAGTGGTAGAAGAAGAGAAGATCCCAACCAATATATTGCAAGCTAATGATGAAGTGCGAATTGATATTGATGATATGGCAGACTAGACTCAAGAGGAAGTGAACCCGTCTAGGGAGCATGCGATTGACATACCAGAACCGGTGGTGCAAAATGCTAAGGCACCATTTCCTAAGCCACCTCCTCCATATCCTCAAAGGCTCGCCAAGAAAAATGGCGAGAATCAATTTAAAGAGTTCATTGATATGATGAAGAGTCTCTCGATAAATGTGCCATTAGTTGAAGCCTTGGAGCAAATGCTCGGATATGAAACGTTTATGAAGGACTTGGTAACAAAGAAGCAATCGATGAATTTTGAAACTATCAAAGTCACTCACCGAATGAGTGAAATTATGCATTCGATGGCTCATAAATTGGAAGATCCCGGTGCTTTCCTAATCCCTTGCACCATTAAAAGTGCCAAGTTTTCCAAAGCTCTTTGTGATCTTGGGGCAAGTATCAATTTGATTCCCTATTTGATTTTCAAGACATTGGGAATTGGGCAACCAAGACCCACATCTATGATATCACAAATGGTCGATCGTACAATGAAAAGACCTTTGGGGGTGATTGAGGATGTATTGGTTCGAGTTGACAAGTTCATTCTCCCGACGAATTTTATTATTCTTGATTGTGAAGTGGACTATGAGGTGTCGATTATTCTTGGAACACCTTTCCTTGATACGGGGAAGGCTCTTGTTGATGTGAAAGCCGGAGAACTCACTTTCCGGGTGGGTGATGAAAGGGTAGTGTTCCACGTGTACAAATCTATGTGGCAACCGAATAGCAATGAAGTGTGTTTGTTCGTGGACTTGGTGACCGATGTGATTATTGATGATACAAGTGCCACGATTAAAGTGGGTGACATGTTGGAGGTTGTCTTGCTAAATTTTGATGATGATGATATGGATGGCTACATGGAATGTGTTAATTCTTTGCAAGGAATGAGGTCGTACAACTATGCACCCCAGAAGCTTTCCTGGGATCTTGAGAACATGAAAACTCCTCCTACAAAGCCTTCAATTGAAGAGCCCCATATCTTGGAGTTGAAGCCATTGCCTCCATATCTCAGGTATGAATTCCTTGGCCCTTATTCTACTTTACTGGTTATTGTTTCCTCTTATTTGACTAACGTGCAGGTTGACTCCACATTGGCGGTGCTCCACAAGAGGAAGAAAGCTATTGGGTGGACTTTGGCGGATATTCGGTGAATAAGCCCCGCATTTTTCATGCATAAGATTAACTTGGAGGAAGATGCCAAACCCTCCATATAACATCAAAGGAGACTCAATGAAGCCATGCAACACGTGGTCAAAAAAGGAGATCATCAAGTGGTTAGATGCTGGGGTCGTCTACCCCATTTCCGATAGTTCGTGGACTTCTCTGGTGCAATGTGTCCCTAAGAAGGGTGGCATAACTGTGGTCACCAGTGATAAGAACGAGTTGATTCCAACAAGAACGGTGACCAGGTGGAGAGTGTGTATGGACTATCGGAATCTAAACAAAGTGACAAGGAAAGACCATTTCCCACTTCCCTTTCTTGACCAAATGCTTGATAGGTTGGACGGCCGTGCATTATATTGCTTTCTAGATGGATATTTGGGCTACAACAAAATCCTTATTGCCCCGGAAGATCAAGAGAAAATAACTTTCACTTGTCCCTATGGCACTTTTGCTTTCAAGCAGATGCCATTTGGCTTATGCAATGCACCGGCAATATTTCAACGGTGTATGATGGCGATCTTTATGGATATGGTCGAGGACTACCTTGAAGTCTTCATGGATGACTTTTCGGTAGTCGGGGATTCCTTTGATGATTTCTTGGCAAATTTGGATAAAGTATTGGCAAGGTGTGAAGAAATGAACTTGGTGTTGAATTGGGAGAAATGCCATTTCATGGTCGAGGAGGGCATTGTCCTTAGCCACAAAATTTCAAAGAAGGGCATTGAGGTCGACAAGGCAAAGATAGAGGTGATTTTTAAACTTCTACCTCCAACATCAGTGAAAGGCGTGAGAAGTTTCTTGGGTCACGCGGGGTTCTACCGGCGCTTCATAAAGGATTTTTCCAAAGTGGTGAACCCCTTGTGTAAGCTTTTAGAGAAAGATGCTAAGTTTCACTTCAATGATGATTGCATGAGAGCCTTTGAATTGCTAAAGTTCAAGTTGAGAACAACTCCCATTTTCACCGCTCCTAATTGGAGTACTCCTTTTGAGCTCATGTGTGATGCTAGTGATGTAGCGCTTGGAGCAGTTTTGGGGCAATGTATCAACAAGAGTTTTCATCCGGTATACTATGCTAGTAAGACCATGAATGATGCCCAAGTAAATTACACTGTTACTGAAAAAAAATCCTTGCCATTGTGTTTGCAATTAAGAAGTTCCGCCCATACTTGATTGGTGCAAAGGTTATTATTCATACGGATCATGCGGCACTTCGCTATTTTATGAGCAAGAGATATTCAAAAGCTAGGTTAATGGGATGGGTGCTGTTGTTGCAAGAGTTTGATATTGACATTCAAGATCCGAAAGGGAGTGAAAATAAAGTGGCGGACCACTTGTCTTGTTTGGAGGAGGAGGGGAGGCCGCATGATATCCTTGAAAGCAATGACTCCTTTCCCGATGAGCAACTCTTGGCCATTTTAATGAAGGAGGTGCCATGGTTCGCCGATCTAGAAAACTTCCTTATATGTGGAATCATCCTGGATGAGTTCTCTTCAAATCAAAGGAAGAAGCTCAAATGGTATTTTCAAGATTATTATTGGGACGAGCCTTACCTCTTCGGGATTTGCACGGATGGGGTAATTAGAATATGTGTACCGGATGAAGAGCAAAATGTTATTCTTGAGGCTTGCCATTCTTTGCCTTATGGTGGTCACCATGGCGGAGCAAGAACAACGGCTAAAGTGCTAAGTTGTAGTTTTTATTGGCTCACTCTCTACATAGATACAAGTGATATGGTGAAAATATGTGATGAATGCCAACGGGCTGGTGGAATCTCAAAGAAGAATGAAATGCCTCTCACTACCATTTCGGAGATTGATATCTTTGACGTGTGGGGTATTGACTTCATGGGTCCTTTTGTGAGTTCTTGTGAAAACACCTACATCTTGGTCGCGGTTGATTATGTGTTTAAATGGGTTGAGTTCGTTGCTCTACCCAACAATGAAGTGAGGAGTGTGGTGGCGTTCTTGAAGAAGAATATTTTCACAAGATTTGGTACTCTGCGGGCTATCATAAGCGATGGGGGTCGCATTTTTGCAACAAGGCATTTGACACTTTGTTTAGTAAGTATGGTGTCACTCATAAAGTTATGACTCCCTATCATCCTCAAGCTAGCGGTCAAGTGGAAGTCTCCAACCAGGAGATAAAGAGTATCTTGTCAAAAACAGTGAATGCTAATCAGACGAATTGGTCAAAGAAGCTTGATGATGCACTATGGGCCTATCAGACTGCTTTCAAAACTCCTATTGGGATGCCTCCATACCGGTTGGTGTTTGGAAAATCTTGTCATCTTCCAGTGGAACTTGAGCACAAAAACATGTGGGCTTTAAATAAGCTGAATCTTGATTGGGATGCAGCCGCTAACTTGCGGGTTGCACATTTGAATGAATTGGATGAACTCTAGTATCATGCATATGCAAGTTCGTCCTTCTACAAAGAGAGAATGAAGTACCTTCATGACAAATACATCAGAAACAAGGAGTTCAAGGTGGGCGACCTTGTTTTGTTGTTCAACTCACGATTGAAGATGTTTCCCGAAAAATTAAAATCCAAATGGAGTGGTCCCTTTGAAATTGTGGGTGTGACACCTTTTGGTGCATTGGACTTGAAGAACAAAAATGATGAGGTATTCCGAGTTAATGGTCACCGGGTGAAGCATTATTTGGGACAAGATGATGATGGCCACGTGATGGTAGTTATTCATTTGAAGTGATGGTAATCTGCGTCGTGCCGCGACGTTAAATCAGGCGCTTTTTGGGAGGCAACCCGTGTTTTCTTTTTCTTTTTTCTTTTCTTCTTTTGTAGATATGTGTTATTTTGTGCTAACTGGATTTGAAGTGTGTTGTAGGAATGAGTGTGCTTTATAGGAACGGTGCTTAGAAAATTAGCTAAGTGGAAAAAAGTGCGGATCGCACATTTATGGTGCGGAGCGCACAATTTTGAATGCTACAGCAGAAGGAAACTGCGGCCGCACAATTCTTGTGCAGACCGCACAAATTGATATGGGAAATTGCAAACTCTCTGAAGTTTGGTCTGTCAGAGAAATGGCCAATATGTGGCCGCACATCGAATTATGCGGCCCGCAGTCAAAATCTACGGTCGCACCACAAATTGTGCGGACCGCAGGTCAACAAAGGCTATTGAGCCTCCAGGTAACAGAGTGCGGACCGCAAAAGGAATTCTACGGCCGCACTCCTCCTTTGTTTCCCAAGTCTGCCTACAAGTATAAATAGTAGCCTAAGGCTACTGTACTAAGTTTTTTCCCTCTTTGAGCACTCTAAATTCTAAAACTTGGAAATCATCTGTTCAATCATCTGCCACACTCCATACACATATGTGATCACTTAGTTGCACTCCTTCATATTTGGTATGTCTAATTTCTCATAGAAATTTTCAAAATTTAGTTAAATTTGTAATATTTTAGATAGTTTTAGGCCATTTGTCAATAGATTTCAATTTTACTACCATGTGGGGTTTAATCTATGTTGGGTCAACTACTAATTGCTTTATGGGTACTGGGTAAATTAATTTGCATGCTTAATAGTTAATATCATGTCAATTGTTGAAAAAGTTTGTAAACCCTAGGAGTCTGATCGACTTTGGTTTGCAACCTGCGGCTACACTTGAAATTATGCGGGCCGTAGAAATTCCACCGTGGCCGCACAAGAAATTGTACGGTCCGCACAAGAAATTGTACGGTCCGCACAAGTACAAAATAGGGTTCTTTGATCAACCATGATTCTGCGACCGCACTAGAAATTGTGCGGACCGCAGAAATTGCATCGCGGCCGCAGAAAAGTATGTGCGCCCACAGATCAGACCAATCTCTGTCATCAAAGAGTTGGTTTTTGGAATTCTAATGTGCGGCCGCAATGAGAAATGTGTGGACCGCCCTTCTATTTTGTGGTCGCACACAAAATTGTGCGGACCGCAGTTCCATTTCTGCGGCCGCAAATTCAAGTTGTGCGTTCTGCACATCCCAGTCTGCGATCACACTTGTAATTGTGCGGACCTCACTTCCCCACCCCGCACTCATGTTATACATTGTGATATAATGTCTATGTGCAATTGAATTACAACTGATTTCTGTTGTTGCTTGTTGCAGAAAATGGTTAGATCTCTTGGGCGTGGTGACACTTTAAAGGGGAGCGGTGAACTTTCCAGAAACCGAGCCAAAAGCACTTTACCCCTCTCCCTCCAGAAGATAATCACCAAGAAAGCTATAGCAAGCCGAGGAAGTCGTCCCGAGCCCTCTGAATCTAGTTCATATGCCCATCTCGGGAAGCATCAGAGGGCGACTCAGTGCAAGAGCAGCCTGCAGTCCAATCACTGCCACAACACCCACAGGGATAGTATCAACTCTGATATGAGCCTTCCTCCTCACATAGCACTTCCGAGGGTTCGGAGAGTGCAAGACAGGCTTCAGAGCTCTCTTCTACACCTGTCCCTAAGGCACCAGTAGCTACTGTTGACGATATTCTGGACAATGGCTGATGGGGTGATACTACAGTTGCCGGCCTTGAGAGGTCAAAGAAGAAAGAGGTTTGGGAGGTCCGTTTTGTGAGTCTAGCTGCCTTCACCAGCTTCCGTGGGTGGTGGCCACTGAAATTGCTCACTCTGGAGTGACAGTTCCAGCTTAAAGATCTTGACAAGTACAATCCAGAAGTGTTGAGACAATTCTGAGAGAGGAAGGAGTGGATGCGGTTCACCCAGTCAGTTGTGGACACCAAGGAGTATTTGGTCTGGAAGTTCTATGCCAATGTGGCACACATAAAGAAAGGGACCAAAGTTACAAAAGCAAGAAATCTGAAGGTGCGGTTCGACCAGCACACACTGAACTTCTACTTGGGGTTTGAGGACATTAAGTCGGCATAGTATTTGGAAAAGCTAGAAATGGGTGATGCAGCTTGCCCATGGCTAGCTGAGCTTCTTGCAGCCCCGGGGCCACCACAACCATGGATCACTGCAGGGGTTCCTATTCAGTGGAACACCCTAAATTTCGAGGCGAAGGGATGGCAGACCTTCGTATGCAGCAGACTAGACCCGTGCCAGAAAGAGACAAACTTACCTATTCCACGGGCAGTTGTAGTCGCCTCTATTATGGCCGGGTACCCAATCAATGTGGGTGCTATGATGTCGGCCGACATGTTAGTGGTCGCCAGGCTGGCGGATACTTCCTACCCGTATCCCAACACCATCACTGAGTACCTTACGAATGCACGGGTAGAGCCTAGAGATTATGACACAAAGATTTGGGCGAAGAAGCCCTTCTCTTGGTATTCTCTGATGGATGCACACAACCCAAAGAGAGAGGGTCAGCCGACTACCACCGTAGGCCAGTCTGATAAGCCATCGGTGGTGGGTACAGAGATAGCTGATATGCCATCCACTTCAGCAGAGCCTTCTACCAGTGCAGCTGCCATGCCTCCACCTTCAGCCTCAGTACCTCCCACCTTGGCTTTGAAGCCGGTACCTATGCCATCTGCTCCACTCTCTGCGCTGCGAGTCTCCCAGACACTGGCGAGCCTCAACAACTGGACGCAGACAACTACTTCAAAGCTAACTGACATATCTAGCTATGTTACAGCACAGTCATCCTCTCCGGCACTCCAGATTTCCCCCACAGTTGATGAAACTTTGAAGAAGCTCCTGGAAAGTCAAAACATGATCATGGCCACTTTAGTGCAGCATGGGGCAGTGATCGAAGAGTTGGGCAAAGAGGTAAAGAAAATGAGAAAATGACAGGCATCTAAGAAGTCAGTGGATGAGCTTTGGAGCCAGGTTACAAAGCTTGCAGCAGCCGGAGACATTCCATTTGATATGTTGATAGTCCCACACCACCCAGGCCCAGCTCTTACAACACCAACTGGCCAGTCTGAGGAGCTAGACACTGCCGCTGACACTACTGAGGTAGTCTGTCAAATGTTCACTAACCCAGCCACTCCGAAACTAGAGGATGATGAGATCCAATTGGATGACGCTGAGGTCGGTGCCACTGTTAGGGACACAGAGATGTC
>AWOL01S0023181.1:38860-54097 GCA_000715115.1 Nicotiana otophora | reverse complement strand
GAGTTTCTTTGATACATTCTGATGATTATGTATTTTGATAACTATGAGACATTTGGCATGTAATTAACTTATTACTATTTTCTTCCTCTTTCTCATTATGTATATATATTCCCTCTTATCTCCCATTATGTATATTCATTTATCTTTCAATAGTTGTTTTGTTTTAAAGCTTCTTTATCTTTATGTTTGTCTTCTTTTTGAATTAGTAGCTTCTTTTTTATTTAATAGCTTCTTTTTATGTCTTAGTGGATAATAAGCCTTTAGTTTCCTTAATACCACGGATCTTTCCAAAGGTGTCTTTTGTGTGAACCGGGTGGCTCTTCCCAACGATGGATGGTGTGACAACTTTCTTAAGGGATTGAGTCCGTTTTTGGTGTTTAGGTAATAATAGTAGTAATAATAAATAAAAAGACCTAATTGATTCATGCTTGAAGAGTCAAACATGCTTCACGTGGTACCAACACACTTAACTACGTGCTTATGGTTAAATACAAGATTTTTGGAAAGAAATAGCTCTAGTTAGTGAGCTTTTGACTCTTGTGTCGACTTAGGCAATCATCGAGTGGTTTAGTCGAACCATAGTAATTTTCAATCTTAAATATGGTCGTTGTGGGCCCTGGACTCTATCCTCTTTAACAATCCAGCTGCGTGAGAGGTGAGATGTTGTTGCAAGTCCATCGAGAGATTGATAAGCACATTTAAAGAGTTGAACCTATAGATAGTAAAATTCGACTTGAGCTTTTATTCAACCGTTTTGTTCAATACCCATTTGGACTTGAGAAAGCCAAATTGGGCAACATCACTCTCTGACCGAGAGGTATTAAGTGGGTAACTGAGTGTTGATAGCTATAATACACCCCGACCAATAAAACAATCTTTAAAGTTTATAACCCATTAGGAAAACACCTAGGTGAAGGTCATAACCCTAGGCCTTTTATAAAATTTGAAAGATAACAAAAAACAACATCCTAGTTTCAGTCTTTAAATTGCAATCGTAATGTAATTTAGGTTTTAAACAACCAAACTTTGCGGAAGTGCAAATTTGTAATGACCCCACCGATCGTTTTGAGTATTTGTACTTCGCTCGATTGTTTGAGGGCATGAGTAGCTCCGTATAATGTATTACGACTTGTTTGTATCGACGGTTCTGGTTTTTCAAGTAATTCAGAATTGATTTGGAATAATGAATTTCATGATTGAAGCTTTAAAGTTGAAAGAGTTGACCAAGTTTGACTTTTTAGTATTTGACCTCGGATTAGAGATTTGATGGTTCCGTTAGGTCCGAAAGGTGATTTTGGACCCCGGGCGTATGCCCGAATTTGCATTTGGATATTTCTAGAAGGTTTCGGTGCTCATTGGCGAAAGTTGAAAATTTGAAGAATTGAAAAGTTCATAAGTTTGACCGAGAGTTGACTTTAAGGATATCCGATTCGAATTGTGATTTCGGGAATAGGAATAGCTTTGTTATGTCATTCGGTACTTGTATGTAAAATTTGATTTCATCCCTTGTTGATTGGATATGTTTCGGTGCGAGTTTTTGGAAGTCGAAAATTCATTAAATTTGATTTGAGGTGCGATTCGTCGTTTCGATATTGTTATGCGTGATTTGAGGCCTCGAGTAGGTCCGTGTTATGTTATAAGACTTGTTGGTATGTTCGAACTGGGTTCCGAGGGGCTCGGGTGAGTTTCAGATAGGTTTGGGTTGTGTTGCGCTCATTTCTTTTTATGTTTTGACGTCGTTTCTTCAAGCATAAATGGTACCACATTAAGCAAATGAGCTCCAATTTCTGTTTGATTGAAGCATTAGATCCATATCGTAATTGCGGAGCCATACCAAAAAGAATCGTCGAATTTGGATATCGTATGAGGAGTTTATGGTCATTTTACTAAGAATTGGGTTGCTAGATTTTTTAGATTAATTACATAATTACCACTGACTTCGTATTTAAAAATATGCACTATTTGCAAATATTGAAACCAACATATCTCATTCATTATAAGGTTAAATGGAGTGATTTAAAAGCCTAGGATCTTGGTATTATGGTGAGGAGAAGTATCAACTTGAAGGCAATTAATTCATAAGAAACTCTTAGAAATATGTAACTTGATAGTAGGTTAGATCAGCACAGTAATAGATATGATCGGTTCTTTGGGTACTTATGATGTGGTGAGTCTCTACAGGTTTTTTGTCGCAATACTCTTGAGTTTGGCGACCTGCGTGGCTTGGTTGAGTTAGAGAGATTCAGTTTCGATGACTTGGTTATGTGCAAATGGGTTTCGAAGAGTTTTCGATAATTTCTACCACGGCTGGAAATGGATATTTCCTACCGGCGTGAGGAGCATGTTGCGTATTATGATTTTCTCTTAGATGGGATCAAATGGAAGGTTTCTGACTGATCAGGTATATATTTTGTTGGTGACTCAGAGTTGATTATGAGATTCTCATGCTTTTCATATGATGGCATGATAGATGTGGTGTGTCCTGTGGGATTGAGGTTTGTATGTGCAAGGTTGGTTTAGTTTTGAAGGGAAGATCATAAATTCTTAGACATCATGGACGGTTTTTGATGTTTAGATGAATGCTATAACTACTTGGTATTGCTTGAGATGGGTTAGACATTCGGGCGGTGGAGGTGGGATCAGATATGGTGGTTTGTGTGTTCTATGGATTTGGAGACCAGGAGTTCTCAGAAGCAGAATGTTTCGTAGTTGTGGACTGCGACAATGTGGCCAATGCTAGCTAGATGATAGTATGTGTTATGGTTCAGTCATTGTGGACTTTTGGAGGGTTATTTATCTATTTGTGGATGACCGGAGTTGATTTGGGGGTCTATTGGTAGGCCCACTGAGGATGTGTATACTACACCGGATCGAATTTATTGACTCAAAACTGTTTGTGTTGAGGGGTGCGGCATTTGGTTAGAGTTGAGCTTATTAGTGTTTGGATATGTTCTATGAGTTACTCTTCTATGCTACGAGGGGTTATGATTTATTGGTTTTTTTGCACACATGATACGGTTCTGTTTGGGCCTTATAGCGGAATTCGAGCGAGATGTTGATTGGGGTGTGGAATGGTTGATTGCGCCTTGGTTATGGTCTTTCCGAGCTATGGTATATTGCGTTAATTTCTTCTCCCTGGTTATAGTCATGCACTTGTGTACTTAGTGTCGAATTGCTTATGGTTGTTGATTTTGAGCATTGGGGCTCGAGGTATTTCATATGGATCGGTGTTTGTTGTAGCTGGGTTATGATGGGATATGATCCCTTGTGATAGATTCGTGTATTTTGGTTGTACTGTGTGTGATGGGTTCTTAGCATTGCGTTGTGGTGGTAATTGTTGAGCTTGCAGAACGGTTCTCTCATTTGAGTCATTTTTCATTTTTGAGTGCATTGGAATTATTGCGTATTGGTGCATAGATTGAACGGTTTATGTCTCTAGGTAGTATTTGTGTGGCATGTCAGTAGAGTAGCTTGTATTTGATGAGATGAAGTCTTTGGGCCTGAAATGGTTACTATTGGATTTGATTACAGTATGTATGGAGGAATAATATCGGAAGTCGGATTAGGATTTGTCTTGGTTCTGATTGGACAAGATAGGGCACCATGAATTGTTGATCTGATAAGTGATTAAGAGTTTCTGCGTGTTTCTTTCATCATCGACAGTGTATGAAGGTTTTAGAACGAGGTTTTGTTTGATATGAGGTTCATTACCGGTATTAGGTGTGTTTTGAGCAGCTACTATGGTCAAAAGGTATTGTTGTAAGCAACTGAGTTATGTGGTACATCATGTGATTACATCTTGGGTTATGGTTATGGCTCGATACAACTTGTTCACACTTATATAGAGTGTAGGTGCGATATTCGGGTATTGTAAGGAATTCTGGATATGGAAATTGGATTCTAAGGTTTACGATCTAAGGTTGGAGTAATGATCTTCATTTATGTTATGTTGTTAAGCTTATATGGATTAGAGTGACGTGGGATCACCCCCGGGTATGTGCATGGTAAGGTTTCACGGCAGTTTGATGGCCTTGGAACGACTCTTGGCACGTTCGAGGACGAACGTATATTTAAGTGGGGGAGAGTGTAACGACCCGACCAATCGTTTTGAGCATTTGCACTTCGCTCGGTTGTTTGAGGTCATGAGTAGCTCCGTATGATGTATTACGACTTGTCTGTATCGGCGGCTCTGGTTTTTCAGGTAATTCGGAATTGATTTGGAAGAATGAATTTCATGATTGAAGCTTTAAAGTTGGAAGAGTTGACCAAGTTTGACTTTTTAGTGTTTGATCTCGGATTGGAGATTTGATGGTTCCGTTAGGTCCGGAAGGTGATTTTGGACCCCGGGTGTATGCCCAAATTTTCATTTGGATATTTCTAGAAGGTTTCGGTGCTAATTGGCGAAAGTTGAAAATTTGAAGGTTTAGAAAGTTCATAAGTTTGACCGAGAGTTGACTTTTAGGATATCAGATTCCGATTGTGATTTCGGGAATTGGAATAGCTTTGTTATGTCATTTAGTACTTGTGTGCAAAATTTGAATTCATCCCGAGTTGATTTGATATGTTTCGACGCGAGTTTTTGGAAGTCGAAAGTTCATTAAATTTGATTTGAGGTGCGATTTGTCGTTTTGATATTGTTATGTATGATTTGAGGTCTCGAGTAGGTCCATGTTGTGTTATAATACTTGTTGGTATGTTCAGACCGGGTCCCGAGGGGCTCAAGTGAGTTTCGGATAGGTTTGGGTTGTGTTGTGCTCGTTTGTTTTTAATGTTTCGACGTCGTTTCTTCAAGCATAAATGGTAGCACATTAAGCAAATGAGCTCCAATTTCTGTTTGATTGAAGTATTAAATACGTATCGTAATTGCGGATCCATAGTAAAAAGAATCGTCGAATTTGGACATCGTATGAGGAGTTTATGGTCATTTTACTAAGAATTGGGTTGCGAGATTTGTTTCAGATTAATTACGCAATTGCCACTGTTTTCGTATTAAAAAGTCTGCGCAATTTTCAAATATTGAAACAAACATATCTCCTTCATTATAAGGTCAAATAGAGTGATTCAAAAGTCTAACTTCACTGAACTTTCACAAGGAATCCATTGGAGGCATCAAAAGCCAATTTCGGGATCATTTGGCACATGAAACGAGGAAGAACAACTTGGCAAAAATATTTAATATCAAGGGTTTGTTTATTTGGTCATATTTTGAGTTGGGGAGCTCGCAGAAATGGCTCGTAACCACAATTCTGACACCGACACTCATGATGCTGCTCAAGAATCTATTGTTACTATTGTGGATCAAGGTATAACTAAGAAGAATTCAACTTAGAAAAGGAAGGGTAAATCCACAAAGGGCGTTCAAGTACCCCGGGTTGAGCATGAAGAAGGGGTGGAGCATGATGAGCAAGTACCTCAGGAGCTAGTGTCACCCACAACAACAGTTATGGCTCAGACAACTATATCTCCAGAGGTGGGTCGGATGTTTAATGCTGTCAACAGTGCTATGGAGATGTTTAAAGCCTTCATGGCCAACCAGAACGAGATAAGAGATGAGATTCCGCCTCAATCAAATAGACAGAACAATTCTGAGTCCACAAGAGTGAATGAATTTTTAAAGATGAGTCCTCCATTGTTTCGTGGTACTATAGTTGATGAAGATCCAATGTTGTGGTTGGAGGGTGTCAAGAAAGACCTTTGAGCGATGAAGGCATTTGATGATGAAGCTATGGAGCTGGCTGCCTACCAGCTTAGAGATGTGGCTGGCGCTTGGTTTGAGATGTGGGAAAAGGAAAGAGATGAAGATGATGGTCCGCCTACTTGGGAAGAATTTGAAGAGGCCTTCATGGCTAATTTTATACCAGAAGAGGACAGGGAAGCTAAGGCTACAAAGTTCGAGCAGCTCAAGCAAGGAATAAAAGTGTGCAAGAGTACTACATGGAATTCATAAGTTTGGATAAACATGCTCCTCACATGTTTAAGACAGAAAAAGTAAACATTCGACAAGTTTATTGGTGGTTTGGCTTACCACATTAAGGATATGACATCAGCTGTAGCGGTAGGAATGCTAGCTTTCTCCTCTGTTGTGGGATTCTCCAAGCACTTAGAAAAAGACAGACAACAAAGGAGAGAAGAAAAAAAGTATAACAAGAAAGCCCGGACAGCGGGCGGGTTTAATGGCACATCCAGCGGAGGTGGAAGGGGTTCCTCCAATAAGAAGTCATTAGCACCAGCTCAGTCCAGTCATCAGTCAGGTTGTGGGTCTTCCTTCAGACGTACTCAGAGTTATGGAAACTAGTCTCGCCAGAATCAAAATTTTAGGACATCTTCCTCACATTGCTAGAGTCATGCTGAGTAACATTAACAACAACAATTTCTTTATGGTACATATAAGAGGCAACATTCAGGTCAGTACAAGCTCGGGTTTCACGGTTGCTATCATTGTGGAGACATTGGTCATATAAAGGCCAACTGCCCAAAGTTGCGATGTAATTTCAGTTGGGGATCAACTCGTCCTTCTAGTTCCTTAGCTATTATAGATGCACTACCTCATGCTCGTGGTTCTCATAATCAAGCTGGGCATGGAGCAGGCAGAGGTGCAGATCGAGTTACTCATGGAGGGGGACAACCTCGTTTGTTTGCTACACTTGATCGTCAGAATGCAGAGGCATCTGCAGAAGTTATTACATATATACTTCTAGTCTGCTTATATAATGATTATGCCATAATTGATCCAGGTTCAACATTTTCGTACGTGACTCCATACTTTTCAATTAACCTCGGGTTAGAACCTGAACAACTTCGTGAGCCATTCCTAGTATCTACTCCAGTTGGCGAGTCAGTAAAAGCAACAAGTCTATAGAGGTTGTATAGTTTCAGTCCAAGGTCGCAGCACCGAGGCCGATCTCAAAGCGTTAGAAATAGTGGATTTCGATGTGATCATGGGTATGGATTGGTTGTCTTCCTGGTATGCCATGTTAGATTGTCGTACCAAGATAGTCAGGTTCTAATTTCCAAATGAAGAAGTCTTAGAGTGGAAGTGTAGTTCAGCATCGCTTGTAGGTAAGTTTATTTCTTTCCTTAAGGCACAACGAATGATCGGTAAGGGGTGTCTCGCCTATTTGGCTCACATCATTAGTCCAGAATCAGAACCACCAAATGTTCAGTCTGTGCCAGTTGTTAGAGAATTTCCAGAAGTTTTCCTAGATCACCTTCCCAGACTTCCTCCTGAAAGAATCATAGACCTTGGCATCGATCTCATGTCAGGCACTCAGCCCATATCTATACCTCTTTATAGGATGGCTCCACCAGAACTTAATGAATTGAGAGAACAATTGAAAGACCTTCTTGACAAGGGCTTCATCAGGATAAGTGTTTCACCGTGGGGTGCCCTGGTCCCGTTTGTCAAGAAGAATGATGGGTCTCTCAGAATGTGCGTCGACTATCGGCAATTGAATAAAGTTACCGTTAAGAACA
Source organism: Nicotiana otophora (assembly GCA_000715115.1). Lineage (NCBI taxonomy): Eukaryota > Viridiplantae > Streptophyta > Magnoliopsida > Solanales > Solanaceae > Nicotiana > Nicotiana otophora. The sequence goes on along the minus strand of AWOL01S0023181.1, from coordinate 46,624 downwards.
AGTACCCATTGCCAAGAATTGATGATTTATTTGATCAACTTCAGGGTGCAAAGTACTTTTCAAAGATAGACTTGAGGTCGGGGTACCACCAGTTGAGAATCAAAGAAGAGGATATATCTAAAACAACCTTTAGAACTCGCTACGGGCACTATGAATTTCTAGTGATGTCCTTCGGGTTGACAAATGCTCCAGCTGCATTCGTGGACCTCATGAATAGAGTTTTCAATACATTCCTTGATACCTTTATTATCGTGTTTATAGACGATATTTTGGTATACTCTAAGAGCAAGGATGAGTATGTCGAACACCTCCGGATAGCCTTCCAAACCTTGAAGAAGAATGAGCTTTATGCCAAGTTTTCAAAATGTGAATTCTTGTTGCAGTCAGTGGAATTCTTAGGCCATATGGTATCTAGTGAAGGCATAAAAGTAGACCCTCAGAAGACAGAAGCAGCCAAGAACTGGCCAAGGCCAACAATGCCAACCAAAATCAAGAGTTTCTTGGGGTTAGCTAGCTATTATAGAAGGTTTGTAGAGGGATTTTCCTCACTTGCAGCTACATTAACTTAGTTGACCCAGAAAGCAGTTAAGTTCCACTGGTCAGACAAGTGAGCAGAGTTTTCAAGAGTTAAAGAAGAGGTTGACCATTACACCTGTGTTAACCTTGCCAACAGGTTCGGGTGGGTTCACAGTATATTGTGATGCCTCCAGAATTGGTCTCTGTTGTGTTCTGATGCAAAATGAAAAAGTTATTGCTTATGCTTCCAGGCAGTTAAAGAATCATGAAAAGAACTATCCCACACACAACTTAGAGCTTGCAACAATGGTGTTTGCATTAAAGATATGGCGACACTACCTTTATGGCGAGCATTCTGAAGAGTTTACAAATCACAAAAGCCTCCAGTACATTTTTAAGCAGAAAGAATTAAATTTGAGACAAAGAAAGTGGCTCGAGCTATTGAAGGATTATGACATCAATATCCTTTATCACCTCGGCAAAGCTAATATGGTAGCAGATGCACTTAGTAGGAAATCAATGGGTGTCCTGGCCCATCTTGCAGTACAAAGTCAAACTTTGGGACGAGAAATTCAAAAACTGGAAAATGATGGACTTAGATTGGATGAGACCGAAGAAGGAGGTATAACTGCTTATGCCTTAGCGCAATCCTCTCTTGTTGCGGATGTTAAGGCTAAGCAAGACGAAGATCAGTGCTTAGTGAAGTTAAAAGAAGGAGTCAGAAACAAAGAAATCACTGCTTTTACTCTAGGAAGTGATGGAGTTTTTAAATTGAATGATCGGTTATGTGTGCCTGATGTAGATGGTCTTAGAAAGGCCATAATGGAAGAAGCTCACAGCTCGGGGTACTCTATCCACCCAGGTGCTACCAAAATGTATCTGGACTTGAAAGAGTTGTATTGGTGGAAAGGGATGAAGAAGCAAGTAGCAGATCATATGGCCAAATGTTTATATTGCCAGCAAGTCAAAGCCGAGCATCAGAGGCCTGGTGGCCTAGCTCAGGATATAGAGATACCACAGTGGAAATGGGAGATGATTAATATGGATTTCGTTATAGGTCAGCCTCGCACATACTGTAAGCATGATTCAATTTGGGTTATTGTAGACTGACTTAAAAAGTCCGCGCATTTCTTACTAGTAAAGACGACAGATTTCGCAGAGCAGTATGCGCGGTTGTACATCAAATAAATAGTCCGATTGCATGGTACTCCCGTTTCAATTATATCTGATAGAGGCTCTCAGTTCACGGCGCATTTTTGGCAAGCATTTCAGAAAATATTAGGTACCAAGGTCAATTTGAGCACTGCTTTCCATCCACAGATTGACGGTCAGGCAGAAAGGACCATTCAAACTCTCAAAGATATGTTGCGAGCATTTTGGAGGTAATTGGGATGATCACTTTCCACTTAAAGAATTTGCTTACAATAACAGCTATCAGTCCAGCATTTGTATGGATCTTTATGAAGTGTTGTACGGGCAAAGATGTAGGCCTCCAGTGGGTTGGTTTGAAGCAGCAAAGGTGTCGTTGATCGGTCCAGAGTTTGTTTGTGAGGCCTTAGAAAAGTTCAGCTAATCAGAGAAAGGTTGAAAACGGCTCAGAGTCGTCAGAAGTCCTATTCTGACAAGAGGCATCGTAACTTAGAGTTCATGGTTTGTGACAAGGTATTTTTGAAAGTTTTACCAATGAAAGGAGTTATGAGGTTTGGTAATAAAGGGAAACTTAGTCCTAGATTTATCGGACCTTATGAGATTATAGAAAAGAAGGGGAAAGTGTCTTAGGAACTAGCATTGCCCATTGAGTTGTCCTCTGTTCATCCTGTATTTCATGTGTCTATGCTTAGAAAGCACATTAATGATGAGTCGCATATAATACCTACCGATACCATAGAAATTAAAGATGGCTTGACTTATGAAGAGGTACCTATATAAATTCTCAATAGGCAAGTAAGAAGGTTGAGAACAAAAGATATAGCAATGGTAAGAATTTTGTGGAGTAATCATGATTCAAAAGAGGCTACATGGGAGGTCGAGAAAGATATAAGAAAGAAGTATCCTTATTTATTTGAGGAACAATGTATGTGAACCTAGGTTTGGCTTGACATTTATATTTCATTTATTAAATACAAGTTAGGAAGTGCTTATGTCCTTACTAGATTATACTTAGTCATTGAAGTAATTTAGTTTCTGTCAAAGCATATTTAGTTAAATAATTTAGTACCATGCCAGAGTACATTTAATTCATTAAAGTGATTTACTTTTGCTGAAGTATTGTGCTTTAGATTTTTGGTTGGTTATTGTGGTACCTCCTTGCCAGAGTGTGAGTAATTAGTTTATGAGCTGTGTATGGTGTCTATGAATGGCATGTCATGGTATACTTGGTTGTTGTTAGTGTAGCTGTGGTATTGGTGACAGGGATATTTTTTGGATAGTCCAATTTACAGGGGAGACTCTGCTGAAAGTTTTGAAAATTTAGGGAATTAGCCAAAATTTTGAGTCTATTAGGAAAGTGAGTAGTGCCAAGAAAACTTAAGAAGTTCAAGTGAGTAGTGCTAGCAACATTCGAGGACAAATATTTTTAAGAAGGTAAGATTGTAACACTCCTCAAATCTATAAAAGTTTCGACACACGCTAATTATAGAATTTAATTTTTTAAACCTTGCCTTGAGTGCATAAAAATTATAGTTCTATTACAGATTTAACCCCTCGTGATTGACTTTTGAGTTACTTCCCTATTTAAAAATAATTAAAAATACAATTAAGGGAATATTAATATTTTTATATTATTAATTATTAAAAGTGAGTATCATTAAATACTTGTTAAGTCAAAAAACAAAGAGCAAGACACTTAAGAATTGGGCCTAAAGCCCATAGAAGGATCTGTTGAAAGAAAAAAAGGAAAAGAACGAGAGGTAAAGGGCTGGAAAAGAAGGCAGCGTGTAGATATTCAAAACAACAAGAAGAAAATAGATTTTTCAAGGAGCAAGAACAAGGCAGCGTGTAGGTCATTTTGAGAGCTATTCCGCAGGACCTTCTTTAGGCAACGATTGAGGTAATTCATTTTATGGAATTGTAAGCTATAACATCATTATATACTAGAATCTAACACCCTAATGGGGTGAATTCATAGGAAAGTTTTACAAAACCTCAAGAACACCCATCAAGTACGAGTTAGGTTTTTGGTGTTACAAGATAAATTCTTCACTTTTATTGAATTGCTATAACGGGTTAAGGTTGTTAGAGCTAGTAAAGAACTGTTAGAACAAGACCTTACCCCAAAACTTAGAAATTTAGAAGTTTAACCTAAAGTTCTTAGAGTTGAGAAAAGATTAATACTTTGGGAAAGTTGGATACTTATTGTGACTTATTGTTGTAATATTTGATCGTTGCGTTGATTACAAGAATTGGAACTTACATTGTTGCTTGAAACGAGAAACTGAGGTGAGTGGATATAACCTTTATTAAAGTAGCTCTACTCACAAAAACATGCCCACAAAGTATTCGATAAAATGCTTTAAAGAGTCAACATATGTTTAATTGGAACGAGTGAGTACATGTTGACTAAGTATATTCTAGTTAAAGCTAATATATTTTACTCGAGAAGTATAAGCGTCTATTTTTCATATTTCTATACTTTATTACTTGATCTTACATGTTAAGGAATCAAGAGTTAGAGAGAACTTTTAAAAATACTTTGAGTAATTTTATTTCATGCTTAGGCTATGTATATACTCAAGAATATTTTTATGAATATTGATAGATTACTTTCAAACAAGATTTAGACTTGAAAAGTCACAAGAAGAAGCTTTAGAAAGAAAAGATTTTTGGGAGTATCCTCTATTCTGAGAAGGGGCCATCGTCCAGGCCGAGGGTCCTGATCAAGGCATTGACTTCCTGAAACTACCTGTGCCAAAGTAGGGAGCACACGAGACGAAGGTCTCATTGCTGAGAATTTACTTAGCCAGGCTAAGGTATGATACATGAACGCGGAGAACCATGAAGCGAGTGGCACCTCGTAATTGAGCCTACTTCGATCAGGTTGGGATCGAACCCGTGCCGATCACATGGTTTAGAATATTCATAAACTGCTATTATGCAATTATTTTAGAATTGTTCTTAAAAACTTTATGTTTTCCATGCATTTAGAATCTTTGCTCGTAATGTATATTTTATTAATGTTTCATTTCCTGTCATTGAGACTCACTGAGTAGAATGGATGGTACTGACGTTCTCTTTGGGAACCTACGTTGGTCTGCGGTACAACGTAGGAATCGGTTTTGCAGGCGGGCAGGCTACGGGTTAGGATTTCCCCCACTTCCAGTGTTATTGGTGAGCTCCGCTTTTGTTCGGGGAGTGCACCTTTGAGTCGTCATTATTTAGCTATTTTTTTGTTTACTTAGAGAACTGGCCAGAAAATCTCATGTCCTGAGCAGTGCGTCAGTGTATCAGTAGAGGTTTCATAGACACAATCGGTGGGTTAAGATTCAGATATTTTTGATAATAACTTAGCAGTATTTCAGTGGTTACTACGAATAAAGTTTTGGAGTTAGTTTATTTTAGATATTTAAATTATATAAAAGTACTTGGCTAAAGTATTTCTTTGATGCATATAAAGTTTGAAGTTGCAACATATTTGATATGCGCTGATGGTTCACTCGGTCAAGTTTAGTGATCGGATGCCGGTCACGGCTTGTTCAGAAAATGGGTCGTGACATTATCTGTCTAAGTTTTGATAGGCAAAGTTATCTTGTACATAAATATTTTGGTGAGAGATAACAGATACTTATAAAGGCGGATCCAAGATTCGACAGCCACGAGGGCACTATTACATTCAATATAAATTTATCACTATTTATAAAAATTGGGACGGGGCTTCTATTTATATTTGACTATTTCTTAAAAAGATTAGCAAGTTTCCGGGTGCCGGTTACCCCTCTTCCTACAATGTAAGTCCGCCTTAAAAATATTTCATGAAATAGTTGAGTTGCGTGCAAGTTAGTGCAGCCACCGTCCAATATTTATTTTGTGGTTTGTTTGTTATCTAGTACTGGATGTATGGGCAGTCGCTGCTAGCTTGACAAACTTCTTGCATTGTCTCTTTGTATTCTTCTACCAACAACAACAAGAAGAAACTCGATTCTAACATGTTAAATGTATGTATATCCATATTGCAACTTGCCGACGACAAAACAAAAAAGAAAAAAAAAAGGAAATTTCCACTAAATTTCTAAGACTGTTTGCAACCTTAAATGGGAACTCTGATTCTGAGAAGGCAGTAACAGTATAAACTTCTATTTGAAGTATTATTTACTCGTCTTTGGCTGATCGTAATCATAATCTGCCAGTGAGGCTTATCAAATTAGCATAATAATTGTTAAAACTTTGATATATCCCTTCTGTATGCTTGTCCTAAATCTAAATTGTCTACTAATGAAATTTCTCTACTTTGGGGATTCCCAAATTCTTCAAAATGGTTGTAAATTTTCAAAAACTTTTAAGTTTTATGCACTGAATGTGTAAAAATATTCACACAATCAAGTCATATATTTGATAATTACGGGTAATATCATGCTAAGCATTAATTGATAATTTGATAAAAATGATAATTAACTATTGCTCTGATGGTAAGCACCCTCCACTTCCAACCAAGAGGTTGTGAGTTCGAGTCACCCCAAGAACAAGGTGGGGAGTTCTTGGAGGAAAGGATGCCCTGTTTCATTTGGAAACAGCGTCTCTACCCCAGGGTAAGGGTAAGGTCTGCGTACACGTTACCCTCCCCAGACCCCACTAGTGGGATTATACTGGGTTGTTGTTGTTGTTGACTATCACATATTAAAATTTATTGAGAGCGTAAATTTATTTAATATTATTGGCATATATAACTTAAGAGGTGGATAATCTGAATTTGGGAGGTTGGAAAGAGAAGAAAAACATATAATGATACTCTAAAAAGAACGAAGGAATGTGGAATTGACGAATTAGAATGCACTCCAACACTCAAGTCAGTAATATTCATGAGAGGCAGTCGAAGCAGAAAAAGATAAAAGAATGGCTTATCCGTAATAGAAATAAGAAAGCTTACAGAAGTATAAGAAATTGTGGTTTAGTATTAATGCGTGTTATTGATTCACTTCAGGTTTTTCTTTGGCTTGCCTTTTGTGTGTGCAAATGTTCATTTTATACTTGCGCAAGACTGTCAAGGGCTTCTTTGGCTTCGGCTTTGTCATTTTAGACGGTCTTACGTTGAGATGTACAAAGAAAACCGATAAATCATACCAAATTGATAATCCGAATCAAATCGGAAAAAAAACCGATGTGGTTTGGTATTGGAAAATAAAACTCGACAATAATTGATTTGATTTGGTTTTAACTAAAAAAAGTCAAACTGAAACCAAACCAACCCAATAGTACATTTATATAATTTTAAAAAATATTTTATACATATAAATATTTATTGTAATGTAATTTATAAATATTTCTTAAACCTTTTCACAGTTTTATCTTTTAACATCTTATTTCAAGTTTAGACTTAACATTCTTGAATGGTAAATAAATTGTAAAGCCCATAAATGTAGTAACTCAAACAAAGTTCAAATCAATACTAATGCTAACAAAAGAAATTCAATTCAATACTTAGAATGACGGTAGTGTTGGATAATTATTTTAGTTTTACATTGGTTTATAATGAAAATGCATAACTTAGTTTATCTTTTTCTTTAGTGCTTAATTATGTAATTAATTTTAGTACTTATTAACTATACTTATTTTAGCATGACCTATATAGTATTTTTAGATTATGTTAATTTTCATTCTGGCTTATTAATTAGCTATATCTGTTTTATGTATAATGCTATGACTTATCTCATATTATTGTGTTAGTTCCTTGAAAAATACATTATTTAGTTATATTTTACTAGGACTTAAGAAATATTTGGAGCACAAGTTACATATTTTATGCTATGAAGACTTTACCGAAAAAAATTCGAAAACCCGAAAAAACTCGAGAAAAATCGAGATTGAAGTTTGGTTTGGTTTATAAATTTAAAAACCCGACACCATTGGTTTGATTTGATAATTGAAAAATCTGAACCTACCCGACTTATGTACACTACATGACTATATAACTATTTTCAGTTATTACCGTTCTTCGAAAGTAATTACTCTAGAGGCTAGTACATATTCTCTGTAACTTGCTGTGGATTGCCAATCAACATTTATGAGACTATTTGTGACACAGAGGTCCGGGGGGGG
>AWOL01S0023181.1:0-30986 GCA_000715115.1 Nicotiana otophora | reverse complement strand
GGAGGGGATAAATCATTTCTATATATTTCTTTCTTTTCCTTCTTAAAAAAAAAATTGTTTTTTTGGTTTTGGGGTGAGGGGAGGCAGTCAGAATGCTTCTAGCAGAGTGCGGGGGAAGGGGAGGGGGGAGATTGAATTGGAACCTTTTTTGGATGAAGAGTTGGGCTTAACCTCAATTTCCTTCAAATATCACTTATGATTAAAAGACTATTGTTACTTCTTAAGAGAGCAGATACCAAATAGCCCATGCTACCTTGCTAAGGAAAGACGACAAAAAAATAAGCAAAAGGAAATGTGGTACTAACACGATTGTGCATATCTTGTGGATCAATCTGGGGAAGCATATGTATAGCCCTTGTGATTGCGTGCACCATAGTTGTAGGATCTGGCGCAGCCAAAACAACCATATCATCTGGAAGCACCTGAAAGAGAAGAAGTAAAAAAAATTGATAAAATAGAAGAACGAACAACTAACAAAGTAGAGGCAAGGAGATAGTAACTAGTCACGTAAAGAGAAATGAATCATGGACGTGCCTCGGGAACACCTCCTACACGTGTACTGACTGTTAATAATCCGCAACTTGCAGCTTCCAATATAGCTATGCAAAATGCTTCTGTTAAAGAACTGGCACCAGTAATGCAAGAAACAGGAGCATAAATGTATAGGATTAGAAACAGGGAAGGTGGAAACTGGCTGTTGGTCAACCACAAATCAGACATACTTAAATATGCTTCAGATGTTATTCTTTTGCTTTCAGAGAAGAATGAATGGTGGAACAGGGAGTATTTGTCAGCAGTTATACATTTATATCGCTGTGAGCAGCGGAAGCTCAAATTATACGAAACTATCTTGTCTGCTAGACTGTATTTGACCTTAGCCAACGAGGTAGTGTAAGAATTCAATATTTTCTTTTTCTTTTGATGATTCTGGAAATAGATTGGAACAAATGAATCTGATTTAGCTAGTCATCTGAGACAAGTTCGAAAGGACCACATAGCATTCATGGTTTTGATACTTTAGTCTCGCATTTGTGACTAATATAAAAATAATCAACTATGTGAAAAAGTAGATAACACTTGAAGGTCACGTACCTGTTCAAAAATATATGGCCAGTTATTAGTACAGACCGTACTTTAGCATGAGGGACAGCACCCAACATATCAACTCGGTCTTGAAGAGAGTGTTTTTCCCTCATTTCTTCCAAACGCACTCGTTTTGGTCCATCTCCTCCAACAATGAACCGAACCTTAGCAAATGCAGCCAAATCAGTTGCCAAAAGTTCAGAATGCACAAACAAGGTCAAAATCCATAGACTAGTTTTTTTAACGAATCCCATGATGATGATGATGGAGAACACTTACATTGGGATGCAAACAACATACTTCAGGGATAACTTCAACAAGTAAATCCGCTCCTTTCCTATAAACTAATCTACTTAACACAACGATAACAATTTCATCCCTGTTGAGTCGCTCAGGAGCAGGCTTAAACATGGCCGTGTCCACAGCATTCGGAATAACATAAACCTTTTCAGGCGGCAAACCAGACCTTAAAACCGTATTCTCTTTGCTTGTATGAGAAACACAGATAGCCTGAGTCACATCAGCTAGTGTAAATTGTAGTACCTTATTCATGTGAATGCTTCCAACATCCGCGAAGCCATAGAGAGAATGATCAGTAAATACAACTTTGTAACCCATGGTGCGAGCGTGCATTAGAGCTTCGTGACATAAGGTTGAGAACGCTTGATGTCCATGTACCAGCGATATTTTTTCCCTAATCAGAATTGTCCTAGTAATTGGAAGTGTCCCAAAGAAGGTCGGCAACGTGTTTTGCATGAGAAATGGCTTCCACGGGACATAATAAACTTTCAGGCCATTTGTCATATATCTTACACCAGAACGATTCTGATAAGCATGAGTCATAACTACCACCTGAAATTTACACAAAAGAACAACAAAAGGAATGAATTCATAAAAAGTATCTCATTATAACAAAATTAATCCCTTGTTAATAATATTCATTCAAGACCAATTTAAGAGAGGTGAGGTTGCTTGCTGACCTTGTGGCCTTCCTTAATCAAGCATTGTGATAGATAGTATATGTGATTCTCCACACCACCAAAATTGGGGTAGAAAAAATCAGAGACCATTAAGATTCTATGCTTTCCCGGTTCACCCATGATGACAGACCACTAAAGACACTCCTGCATCAGAGGAAACCATTCACACAACAATGTAAGAAAAAGGGAAAATACATAAGTTGACACCAAAACCTATCTGAAAAAGCCAGTTTCACACTCACACATTACGGGGACCTCTTACCCCCTCACCTATCGGACCCAAAACCAGTCATATGTTGGGCAGTGAAATACACGCTCCACGTCACTCTCCACGTAACGAAACTTTCAAAAAGGAATTCATAAAATTTCCTTGGGCAGTGGGTAAGTGGGCTCCTTTCACTTGACTGGTTAGTTAGAAGTGATCCTTTTTTCGCACATCTCCACTCTTTTTCTCTTTCATTGGATCATCCTTTAGAAATCAGTGCTGCATTATAGGCTTTGGATCTATGTTATAGCTTCCATTTCTTTGGTGAGGTTTTCAACTCACGTTGTTCAGTTTTAAGTTCAATTCTATTTAACAATACCCAAAGTGAGTACTGGCATTTTGAGTGACATGGAGTACACATGCGAAATGGTTGTCTGTATTTAAATCTATATTAAAAAAACTATTAAGAAACTTTAGATGTATTTATACAAAATTTGCACATATACTATAGATGAACGATGAATGCAGTTATAATTTGAAGCTATTAACTTAAAATGTTGATTCACTTCTAGTTGCGTTGTAAGATCATGAATCATGTATTATACGATAATATAATGTATTGTTGAATTTTTACAATCTATGAACATGAAAGACAACATAAATGTGCAAACCTAGGGTAAAGTAATTTAATAATTTTGGAGTAGAAATATGGTTCTTACAATTCCACAATGCTTTGCTGCTCAGTAAGGTGAATTGTTCAATATGGTGCTGCATTTGAAGTCTTCGAGCCATAAATAGGTCGAATGTTTGCGCTAGATTTGGGTTGTATCAACTGTGAATTGACATTTGAATCTGAATTTGCTCTAAACCGATGAATTTCACCACAAAGGAAGCTCCGACCCGTTTTTGTGCCCCGTTTCCATTTCCCTGAGATCTCTTTGTTATTATAAAGATTAATAATTAATAATTAATAATTCAGGTGTCAATTCACAGGGACATATCCATTTATTAGCTACTTATAATATTCATCACTTATATTTAGGAGATTAGAAAACGATGCAGTGTTGTTTGTTCCTTTGCCATGTTTGGGTCGTTTTAAATGAATTGATTTTTGAATTATAGTGAGAACTGAGAAGATTTGTATTGGTATTTTCGATTGTTTTGTTATGTTAACCCCCAAAAAATGTGTTGGATAAAAAAATAATAAATATTAGAAAATAAATTACTTTATCCTTTTTCTATGAACATCTGTTTTTTTTTAATGTATCAAAATATACGTCCCTCTACCAATAATGTATTTATATAAATTTTCACTATTTGTTTTGGTAAATAAACTTTTTATTTATTACCAACAAGGACGTTTACAGCTCAATCAAAGCTTAAAATTCATAGATTTTTTATTTTAAGGGTCCTTTGGTTCGAAGACAAGTTATGCATAATTAATAGTCAAGGATTAATAATACAAAGATAGTAATGCATAAATATTAAAGTGAGAATTAGAAATGCATAGATTTTATTTTTTATTTTTACTTTATTAGATAATAATTTTAATATTTATATTCTTATTTCACATTCTATTTTATATAAATAAAAAACGTAAATTTCTACATAAGTTATACGAATATTATTTTACTAGAAAATTAAATGAAGCAACTAGATAATGTCTATAATTGTGAGGAGTTTAGTGTGGTGATTAAACCTATTCTTCTAACAACCAAACGGCTCTAAAATGATACAAATATTTATAGTCAAAATATTTAAAGTACCAAAATTTTTTCATACAATGATTCTTTTTTAGGTTGAGAAGTTTATGTTATACTCTAGGTCTGTTGGATTATAGTGATTAACATTCTACTTTCGATATAAGATTTAGGAATATGTATACTCAATAATTGGTTTATCATCGCTAGAATATATAACGTCAAAAGTTAATATCATTATCATTTCCAGAATATCGAACATCAAAATTGGAAAAAAACTTTTATCCAAATCTATCAAATTTTAAATCGAATGCATATCTTAACTTCTATAATATTTTTAATTACAAAATAATACTAAATAATTCAGGAATTATTTATATTATAATCCTAACATTTTTCCTACATAACTTCAATTAACCACACTAAGTGGGAAAATAAAAAGGGGAAACCGGTTTCGGGTTTATTGGCTTTTGTTCTTTTTCAAAAGGGATCAACCGCTCACCAACAAAAGATACTTCATATATACGCTACTGAATACTGGAAAGCTTCACTTTCACACCGACTCTTTTCTTTCCCTCTTTCATCTAAACCCAGTGAAGGTATGTCTGATGTCTCAGTTTTTTTATTATAGATTTATTCATCAGCTTTATCAATCCATTTATCAAATTAGATATTTAGGTATTCTCTGGTCTTTTTCTTTTTTGCGAAAAATTTAAAATAAAATTGGAGTACTTGTAGGTTGAATTTGTGCGATAATTGCACATTATGATCACACTGATGTTGTTTATATCACTTATGCTTGGATAACTCGAAATTAAGGTTTTGAACTGTTGATAATTTGAGCATAATTAGTTAGGTGTTAAAGTTGTTCATGTTAATTTTAGTGTTAATTTTATGAAAGAAAATGAAACGGAACTACGGTTGATAATTTTTTTTTTGGGGGGGCGAGGTAGGGGAGGGGATGGTTTGTTTGTTTTCTTTAACCTGCTTTAAGTCGATTTATTGATAGCTAGATTGGGTACTCTTTTTTTTAATCAATTTGTTGGAATATAATGTACTGGTTAACAATCTGTTGTACTTTCTCCATTTGGGCTCTTTTTGGGCTGCTTGGCCGTAGTACCATTGTTTTCTCTTTAGTCAGTTGGATATGTTTATAAGCATTGAAATTGGAGATTTGGTAATAGTGCCTTTAATTGGATCTCAAAAATGATTCCCCCCTCTTTTTCCAACTTCTGTGATTTGTCCCCCAGGGTGTTGGTCTAGTAGTAAGAGCGCAACGCATGATGTGTAGATTAGGCGCACATCACTGGTTCGAACAAAAGCATGGTATTTAAGTGGAGAAGCCGTGCGTCACCTGTCCTCGGGGATTTTTCGGTTGTAAAAAGAAAAATTGTGTGTGTGTGTGTGTATAGTATTGGGTTTGTGCTATTCGATGGACGTTGTCAAATCTTAACTTGCATGTAATAATGACATCTTTATCAGGTAAATCCTAGGTTTCTGTTCGCTTTTGATGAGTATGCATGGTGGTGCAATAAAAACAAACAGCTGTCTAGGATGTGATTTCTTCTTCTGTAGATTATTAGTTTAGCGAGCTTCTTTAGGAGATGTGTGAATGTTATGAGTATTTGCTTTTTTTTTGCTGATGCTTATGGTTATTTTCGTATTGTGCATATATCACAAATAATATTTGGGCCTGATAGGTGGGTACGGTATATCTGATGGCCTAACTTGTATAAATCAGTTTATCTGATGCCTAATTTCTTTGCTCTCAGTAAAGCAGAGTTAAATCAGCAGATATGAATCCAGGGGGTTATACAGCAGAAGTTACAGGTCTTTCCCCTAATACTACTGAAAAGGATGTTCATGATTTCTTTGGTTTCTGTGGGGCAATTGAACATGTTGAGATTGTCAGGTGTGTTTAATATCTGGGAGTGCATTTACAATTTTATCACTCATACTCTATATTTCCGTGTCGATGGTTTAGGATGAAAAGAAACGAATTGGAAGGGAAATTATGAGTAGAGCTATATATTTTAACTCACAAATTTATCTTGCTTTGTTTTTCTTTTGTTTCAATTTCTTCAAATTCCTCAAAGTTCAAACCGACCCCTTAATTGTATTGTACGTACAATGTAAGATCATCTTTTGTCATCTTTTCTAATACACAGCTTGATATATGTACGATAAACAAGTTTTGTAGCCACTATTGTTTCTTGGGTTATTATCTTGTTTTCTTTTCTAATCTTGAAAGCTTTTGATTCTTCTGAATTGTTTGTATCAGGATAGAGCAAGTACGCCATATGTAGGTTGAGCAAAACAAAGGGGATTTGGTGTTCGGGAATATGCATCTATATCTGTTTATAATCTGGTCTTGTCTGTGATATAATTAGTTGATTATTTGGCAAAACTATATCTTTATGTCTCATTGTTTGTTCTGAGAATCCAGTATTGTTGCTATGTCCTTTAGCAAATGAAAAGTAGGAAAAACTTCACTTATGGTACTTATTTTTTACTTTCCTTTTACCCTTCCAAAGTATGATATGCGTGTAGAGTAGTGTTTGCACTGCCTTTTAGTTGTTGATACCTATTTTTATTGTAATTTGAAGAAATGTGCAGCACCACTGAAGTCTTATAGCATCACAAGAGCTTTTAGTCAGCCAAACTGTTTACAAATCACATTAGGCTTCAATATTACTACTTTAGTTGTTATTTTTGTGAAAATCAATCATGTAATGGAGGAACTTTATGCCAAGTTGGTCTCATAACACACAGCATGTATTTCATTCCTGCTTTTTCCATCAGTTACTGTATAAAACATTTTGGTCGCTGATTGAGTGTATGCTTGTGGTTGAGAATGCAGAGCTGGTGAACATGCAAGTACAGCCTATGTGACATTTAGAAATCCTCATGCCTTGGAAACAGCTGTCTTACTGAGTGTAAGTTCCTTCAGATGGTGTATTGGTTTAGTTGTATATTAAGGTTTAGGTCTCTGAATAAGCAGCATAGAATTGCATTCTGTCTACAATTTGACAGTTGCTAATTCTGGTTCCATGTGGTGTTAACTGAATGGATTATGTGTCACTTTCCTAATGTTTTTTTTACTTGTGTGTTTGAATGTAAAATAGTTCATCTACTGGACTTAAACCAAATGGTATGTGCTTTGAGAGTGAGGGAAAGACCTCAATATTGATGTTTGAGTTCCAATATAAATATTGTTGGACCAATAACTTGAAACCCTTCCATTTGTCACAACAATGCAAAGCCTTTCTTTTTTCCTTGAGCTGTTTTCATAGAGCTTAAAGTAATGTTGGTGTTGCTCGGCAAGGTATTGTTCTATTTTATCTCCAGTTATAGTTGGTCAAAATGCTCATCTTCTTTGCCGTAATTGGATGTCCTATTCTCCTGTAACGCTTCTCATGAATTTGCTTGGTCTCAAAATCCAAGCAATGAACCCCTTGGTATTATTTTGATTCTGCGTACATCTCTGTGCACTTAGATTCAGTTATATATAAATATAATTTATTGCTGATAGATTTAATTTTTTATTTTTCGCACCAAACTAATTTTTTCCTTAAGACGTATATTTTGATTGAATAGTTCTCATTTATAACTAACTTCTCTCAGGGGGCTACCATTTTGGATCAACGTGTGTGCATAACCAGCTGGGGTCACTACCAAGATGAATTTGCTTATTGGGATCATTCATCATGGAGACCTCAAGAGGAAAGTCGTTCAAGTGTATGTTCTTGCCTCCTGCTTTCCTATCTGTATGGTACTCGTTTCTCTATGAATGAGGTGAGTATGTCTAATGAGTGGATTTATAATTCCAGCAGGACCCCCAGGGACAGCATTTTGTTTCTTCTGCTGGGGAAGCTGTGACGTTGGCTCAAGATGTGGTTAAAACCATGCTATCTAAAGGGTATGTTCTTGGAAAAGGCGCATTAGGGAAAGCCAAAGGTTTTGACGAATCTCATGCGCTGTCAGCAACTGCAGTCTCCAAGGTTGCTGATTTGAGTGAGAGAATTGGCCTCACCGACAAGTTTTGTGCCGGGGTTGAAGTGGCCAGATCTGTGGATCAGAGGTATCACATATCGGATACCACCAGATCAGCTGTGTCAGCTACAGGTAGAACTGCTGTCTCTGCTGCAAGTGCTGTTGTTAACAGTAGCTACTTTTCCAAAGGAGCTCTTTGGATGTCTGGTGCTCTAAGTAAAGCAGCTAAAGCTGCAGCTGATTTGGGTAGCCGAGGCATTAACAAATGAGTAGATTCAGAGCAACTGCCATGCAGCTTAGATTCTTCTATATGAGAATGGTGCTAGTTGATGTAGTTTTCTAGTGTATATACTTCTACACCTGTCGCATGCAGTATCCCTTTCATTGGCACTGGTATTAGTCCTCTGGGTTGTGTGGTCTAGAGTTGTGATTTGAATGGATTGGGATGATATTGATTCAGCTGAAATCAGACTGGTGTTTCCTTTCCACTTTTGTTGGGATATCAGGTCGATGTTGTAAAGGACATACAGTATGATAAAATACGTGTTTGAGTAGAAATTTTCTTCAGTTTATTGGAGGTTTTTTTTACTGGTCTTGCAACATGAAGTTGTGCTAAAATTCTTTGTAAAAATCACTTGTTAGAAGCTGCTCTCAAGATACAAATTCTAAGATTTGTTAGTAATCTGTATTTGTAAAGTAATTTTGGAAATAGAAAATAACGTAAAACAGAAATGTAGAAGTAGATATTAATTCGAGCCAATTGAATTCACAGTGTTTCTTTAAGAAATTTAATCCCTTTCTTGTGCCCGGGGTTATAGATTATTTCCTCTCGGGATGTAACGGATTACACACTGATGTAGCGGTACTTCAAACCCCATTGTTTCAACGAACACAAATGACTACAACAATCACACTTTGTTTTGTAAGAAAACAATGCAGAAAGGAAGAAGAGATTCAGAATTTTCGTAAAGAAAATCTTAGGGAATGGCCTGGTATTTAATAGCTATCGGGTTGGGTTCAAACGAAGAGCTGCAACTCTTCCAGATGATTGTTCGCGTAAAACGACTATTACGTAAATGGCTATTTATGCAAAATAAAATGAAAAACTAAAATCGGAGGAAAACTTTAAATTACCATTACAAAAATAGCCGATTTGGATTAAATATTAATATTTAACATTTAAATTGGTCCAAAAAATTGATCAATCAAATTTTGACCAAATCCGAAGCCGACCGACAATGACGACGACGAGAGGCTTGTCTTCTTCTCAACTCTTTAAGAGCTAGAAGAAGTGTAATTATATATATACTCAACAAATGAACTTTTCTCCTCCAATATTGGACAATGTTCCTTTGTAAAGGAGGGAAAATCAAAATTTTATTTTCACATCCATTCCCCATTCACCTCAATTTTAACTAAAAACTCAACAATCGCCCACATGAATGAAGAATGGCTATCCAACGGAAATATGCATGAAAAGACTATGTGATGCGCAAGCAAGGATTAATCGCATCCGGATAAGTAGGTTTCTCTTTGAATTTTCCGTAGTAAACTTATGTTGGATATACTCGGTCAATCGGTAGATTTGATATCTTTGAACCGTCGAACTATGGTGTATACCTAGACAACCATAAGTCACACAATCATCCCTTAATCGTCTTTGGTTCTCATTGTTGTGTTCGTTTCAGCCATGAACACTGCCTGATTTCATAAGTGCGTAGAGAACTAGCCTTACAAAATTCTCCTTGAAGCGGCTAACACTTAACACTTACATATGTGATTCTTAAACGTGTTTTACCGTAGATACATGATGGTAGGCTAGAAACCCGTATTTTAGTCATATTTTACCCTTTGATTACTGTACTTTACTTGTGTTTGAGCTTAAAAAATGGTGGTTCGCATTTATTACATGTTTTATGCTTGCAGGGCATGATTCTGAGTGAAGAAGATGATTATGAGCTAAATTAAACAATTTGGGACTTTGAAGTCTGAGCAAAAGCCCAAGGAATTAAATAGGGATCGCTTTCGGAGGTCGAGGACGAAGTCTGGATATTAAAAAGTGCACCAAAGAAATTACTCTGAGAAGATTGTACTACCGCACCGCATGGGGCGCGATGCGGCAGTGCAAAGTGGCATGTTTGAAAAAAATCTGCTCTCTGAAAATTTACACTAGCGCGACGCAGGGCGCGACACATTAGTGTATTCTTGCGGTCTAATTTTTTCACTTTGGCTTGGAAAGGATAATTTCATCCGGGCCCGCTCCTACATGGTATAAATATACCAAAAATATATTTTTGAGGGGTTTTTTGACCTTGGGATCTTTTGGAAGTATTGGAGGCTTAAAAACACAAGAATTCATCTCCCTTCTACCAATTCAATACGCGAGTTTGGATTGTAATATTGGATTAATGCTTTCTTATTCTTTAACTCTTTTTATGATGATTTTCTCCATATCTATGGAGTAGTTTACCTTAGAGCTTGGCATAATTTGGTGATTTGATTGTTGTTTATGGATTTGACTATTGTTTAATTACTTGAATTTATTGGAGGAGCTTTAATATAGTTGTGATTTTATTCTTTCTAGTGTTTAATCGAAAGAGGAACATTTTATTGAATATTATTGCAGCGTATGACTTAGTTTATTTTGGTGATTCTTTGAAGTAATCGAGAGATCTTTTTGAGTTACCATTTAAATTAAGATTGAGAAATATTTGCGAGATGTTTCTCTTAGATCATTCATACCTATAGATTCTTTCAAGTTTCACTGCGCTTCAAATTAGTTTATTTGAAAGAGTTAGATCTGAATCGGAAGTATAAGATAATCACCTAAACATTCTCGAGAATCGATAGAACCTAAAGAGTGAAATATAACAGTGTCATATCAAGGATAACAGTCTTACACCTATCATATCAAAACCCTTATTATTCGTCTTGATAATACCTCATTGCTTTACTCTCTAGTTCTTTGTGATCAATTGCAAATTGCTTTAATTTTAATAGTTAATTTTAGTTCCTAATCTTTCCAATCAAAGTGTTGATAATCCTGAATAACGTTAAACCGCTAGTTATTTGAATATTATTTAAATCCAATTCCCGTGGAGACAATAATTATACTATATTATCTTTGGCTAGTGACCATCAATTTCTTGTTGTGTTTTACGCTCGTCAATATTTGGCGCCGTTGTCAGAGATTAGCAATCATTAGTGTTCAAAATTAGTTTTTGGTGCTAATTCAGGAACCAATTTTATTTTATTCTTCATGATTTTTCTCTTCTGGGTACAGGTAACATGTTTAACTGCTTTGGTGTGTAACTCAATCTTCTTTAAAAGAAGTGATTCAATACGATCCAAGGGTGGAAAAGCATATGCAACAGTTGAGGATAGAGAAAGAACTCACCGAAAAATTCTTGGGGCAACTTTCAACCCAAGAACATATGGCTAAGAATGGTGATGATGGAGTAGACTTAGCTGCAAGAGAGGCAATACAACGAGAGAATGAGCTGCACGGTTAGCAGCTGAAGTAGCCCTTATATCTACTGATGAGACTATGGAAGATGATGGGGGTCAAAGATTCAATCTAAATCGACCTTTGGTTGAAGACCAGTTTGAGAATGCGGAACTCAGGCCTGGGCGATCATTAGGAGAATATACTAGGCCAGTTTACAATCATGGATTGTCAAGTGTGAGATCTCCAACTGTAGCAGCAAATAATTTTGAGTTGAAGCAAGGCTTGCTTCAAACCATTCAGCACAACTGTGTCTTTAGAGGGAAGGTGAATGAAGATCCTAACACCCACTTGATGGACTTTGAGAAAATCATGAACACTTTTCAGTACAATGGGGTGTCAAAAGATGCAGTCTACTTAAGGGCATTCCCTTTTTCCCTGAACGATGATGCGAAGCATTGGCTTCGAAGCTTACCAACTGGGTCGATCAGGACATGGGAAGATATGATAAAAACGTTTCTTGACAAGTACTTCTCATATGCAAAAACAGTGAAATTCATCAGGAAAATCCACAACTTCTGCCAGAAGGATACTAAAACGGTCTTCAAAGCATGGGAAAGATTCAAGGAAATAGTGAGAAGGAGTTAGCATAATGGAATCGAACTGTGGATGCAACTCCAAGACTTTTGGAATGAACTAACACCCTCCTCACGACGAACTCTGAGTACTGTAGTTGGAGGTCCTTTAATGAAGAAAATACCTGAGGAGATTGTTGCGATTCTTGATGAGTTATCCGAAGATACTAACCAATAGCATGCTGAGAGTAATGACAGAAGAAAATTTGTTAGGGTTCACCAAGAAGACTCTAACGTATTAGTACAAGCCCAACTAGATACCATGGCCGGAGAGATAAGAAAGTTAACCTTAGCCAAGGTCTAGAGCCAGTCATCACCAGTTTATGACTTTTGTGGAATGGGTTATCCAGCGCGTGAGTGTCAGGCCTCGACTACTGATGACGTGGTAAATGCTGTGGGGAGCTTTGATAGAGGCAACTACCAAAGTGAAAATAATTTTAATTCTATTTGGTAGAGGCACCCAGGTTTTTCATGGAGCTCACCAGGTGGTAGTGCGAATACATGGCAATAGAATATCTCCAGACCCCAGGGACAAGAAGCTTCAAATTTTCTCAATCAGCAGAGGCAGCAATACCAACCTCCACAATTTAATCAATATAGCATGGAAATATGATGAAGGCATTTATTATTAAGACATACGAGAGTCTTGAAACTCATGGCACAGCTATCCGAAATTAGGGCACAACTATCTGAGACTTGAAAAGACAGGTGGGTCAACTTGCTAATCTATTATCTGACAGTGTTCCAAGAACTCTCCTTGCTGATAATTAAAGAAATCCAAAAGAGACAATAAATGCAGTGTCTTTGAGAAGTAGGCAGGTATTGAAGGACCTCATAGCAAAATAAAAGGGTGAGTTGATTGGAAAAAAAGTAGAGATTGTGGAGGAGAAGAAAGAGAGAAACAATCAAGAAGGTGAAGTGAGGGTAGATCCAGATGATAGTCTGAAAAAGAAGGGGAGGGCTAGAGCTCAGAAAAAGAAGAAGGATGGGAATTCAATCAATGAAGAGACTGAAACGTGTAAATATATGCATGCTTTACCTTTCCCTCAGAAGCAGAGAAGAGTGAAGCTGGACAAATAATTTGGATATTTTATAGAAGTGCTCAAGCAGGTGCATGTTAATCTACAATTTACAGAGGTGCTTTCACAGATGTCAGCCTATGCTAAATTCCTAAAGGAGATATTGTCCAACAAGAGAAAAGTGGAAGAGTTATCGGTTGTCAAGCTCACAGAGCATTGTAGTGTCATTCTGCAAAATAAGATCCCTCAAAAGTGTGGAGATCCAGGGAGTTTTACTATACCTTGCTCTTTAGAAAGTACTAAATTTGAAAACTCCTTGTGTGATTCAGGTGCTTCTATTAATCTTATGCCTTTGTCTGTTTTCAGAAATTAGAGGGAGAGATTGGAGAAATCAGATCTATACCTTTGTCTTTGCAGCTGGCAGACCAGACCACAATCATACCTGAAGGAATAGTGGAAGATGTGCTAGTTCAGGTGGATAAATATGTGTTCCCTGTGAACTTCATCGTGGTGAATATGGAAGAGAATAGGGAGGTCCCTCTGAATTTATGGAGACCATTATTGGCTACTGGCAGAGCTATTCTGGATATTCAGGAAAGGTAGCTCATGCTAAGAGTGGGGGAAGAAAGGGTAATTTTCAAGATGGAGAAAGCAATGGGGCACCTAGAGACGAGCTAACTGCATACTCTGAATTCAAGGCAAGGGCCCTAAAAGAGCAAGCTGGAGAGGGTAAGTATGAAAAGTATGGGGTGTACCCATAGAAGGCAGAAAAGAAACTTTCAGCATGGATTTGTGCACTGAGTCGAGCATGCAAAGTGAATCCCGGCTTTGATTCAGACTCAGACTAGATGATTCAGGAGAGATTTTTTTACCTCTTACTTTTTATTTGTGTTTCTTGGGGACATGCCACAATTTAAAATGTGGGGCGGAGGGATGTAAATATGTATATGCATGTTTTTTTTTTTTTATATTGTTTGAATTTTTTTTGACTTTTCCTGACGATGGATTTCCTCGACTGTCTTCGTGAGGGATTAAAGTCGAAGAAAAAACATTATTTTTGTCTTTCATCTTTGTTTTATTTTATTAGGTAGTGTAACAATTCCCCGTTGATTTTACTCTGTGTCATGGTTCTTTTCTAAGAGTTTTTACATGAACGGGATGTAGTTAGTTTTTCTTTTGTAGGAATAAAGGGAATCGTGTGTAGTTGTGCTTATTGGAAATAATCTTTCTCAACTTTGTTGTGCCTTGAGAGCGGTGAGTGCCTTAGTTATGATGCCTAGACTCAGTTCTTGACTCATGGATAAGTTCCTGAAATTGTTTGATTTTGATGTTGCTCGACTGCTTTGACTAGAGAGTCGGAATGGATCCGATCTAAGTGAGTTATGTGTCAATGTGTGTGCGAGAATTTTGTTGATATTCTGTGAATGTCAGTTGATGTCTAGAACTTTGTGTCTGTATTTGCAAAGTGAAATAGCAGCCTTGTTTAGTCTAGGAAGTGATATAAGCATTTCTTTGTTGAGCCAAATATATGCTTTTACCCACCAAATTATTTTGTATCCTAGTTAGCCTAGTTGAGTATGTAATACTATTTCTTTGGCAACCACACTTCAAGGTTAACACCCTTTGTTTGAATTGACTCTTTGTTTGAACCTTTCACCTCTTTTGAGCACTTGAATTTGTTATGAATTTGTTAAAAGCTAATTGGAAGTATGGTTGGGTTTTGAGTGGAACTGAGAGAAATAGAGAAAGGTGCACTGTTTGAAAATTTATGAGAGCCACATGTAGGGAATTTAAAAAAAGAGTGAGTTTGCTTGAAAAAAAAATCAGACCTTAAAAAAGAGAGTTGTGTATGTATTAGAAAAGAAAAAAATTGATTCCTTGCAAGTGATGGATCTCATCTTATTTGTGCTTAAATTAAATTGGGAGCTTGATGCTATTTTGTGTGAAGATTAATGTTTGGTTCAACATAAGTGTGAGGTTGACATATTAATGTATATATATTAAATTACTTAGGAGGTGTAATCACTATTATCTGTACGTATCCTACCCGTCCCGCAGCCTACATTACAACCAAATTAAGTTCTATTTGATCCTGGACCGGATGAGCTCAATTAGTAGAGTATTATATTATGTGCAAGCCTATGGTACGTCTTCTGTGGTACATGAATTTTATTTCTGAGAGTGAGTTAACTCTTTCTATCTTGAGCTTCTAATGTTCTTGAACTTTATTGTATGTGGAACTACTCTCTATTTTTAGTGAGAGGGCACATGATTCGCAAAAAAAGGTAAAGTCTTTGGCCTCTGTGTTAGAGCAAGTGATCAGGCTGTGAAAAATTGCACGGTGCTTTTGAGTTAAGTCTTGATGCTAGGATGTTATGATAGGGTGTTTAATCTGCTTTAAATATTCCTGACATAATGCGTTAGGAAAGTTATCTAATAAAAGGGTCGTCTTTATGTGAAGTGTAGTTTGATTGCTCGAGGACGAGCAATGGTTTAAGTGTGGGGTGTTGATAGTAGGCTAAAAATCCGTATTTTACTCATATTTTGCACTCTGCTTACTGCACTTTACTTGTATTTGAGCTTAAATGATGGTGATTCACACTTACTACATGTTTTATGCTTGCAAGACATGATTCCGAGTTAGGAAGATGATTATGAGCTAAATCGTATAATTTGGAGCTTTGAAGTCTGAGCAAAAACGCAAAAAATTAAACCAGGATCGCGTTCGGGGGTCGAGGCCCAAGTCTGGATATCAAAAAGTGAACGAAAGAAATTACTCTAAGAAAATTGCACTATCGCACCACATAGGGCGCCGTGAGGCGCAACGCGGCAGTGCAAAGTGGACTATCTGACAAAAATTTGCTCTCTGAAAATTTTCACTAGCGCGACGCATTAGTGTAGTTTTGCGGTCCAATTTTCTCACTTCAGCTTGGAAAATATAATTTTATCCGGGCCCATTCCTACATGGTATAAATCCACCAAAACAGGTTTTTGAGGGAATTTTTGACCTTGGGAATTTTGGAGAGAATTAGAGGCTTAAAGACACAAGAATTCATCTCCCTTCTACAAATTCAATACGCGAGTTTGGATTGTAACGTTAGATTAATGATTTCTTATTCTTTAACTCTTTTTGTGATGACTTTCTCCATATCTATGGAGTAGTTTACCTTAGGGCTTGACATAATTTGGTGATTTGGTTGTTGTTTATGGATTTGACTATTGTTTAATTAGTTGAATTTATTGGAAGAGCTTTAATATAATTGTGATTTTATTCTTTGTAGTGTTTAATCGAAAAAGTAACATCTTATTGAATATTATTACAGCGTATGCCTTAGTTTATTTTGGTGATTCTTTGAAGTAATCGAGAGATCTTGTTGCGTTACCGTTTAAATTAAGATTGAGAAATATTCGCGCGAAGTTTCTCTTATATTATTCCTACCAATAGATTCTTGCAAGTTTCACCGCTCTTTACATTAGTTTATTTGAAAGATTTAGATTTAATCGAGAGAGGAATCTGAATCGGAAGTATAAACTAATCACCTATTGAATTCGTGAGAATCGATATAACCTAAAGAGTGAAATAAAACAGTATCATATCCAGGATATCATTCTTGCACCTATCATGTCAAAATCCTTATTCTTCGTCTTGATAATAACCCACTACTTTACTCTCTAGTTCTTTGTGATCAATTGTTAATTGATTTAATTTTAATAGTTAATTTTAGTTCATAATCATTCTAATCAAAGTGTTGATCATCCTAAATAGCGTTAAACCACAAGTTATTTGAACATTGTTTAAATCCAATCCCTGTGGCGATGATAATTATACTATACTATCTTTGGCTAGCGAGCATCAGTTTTATGTTGTGTTTTGCGCTCATCAATAAACTATTTGATATACACCGTATTTAATTTAGAAACCATTAAAAACCTTAACGCTTTATCCTTGGTACTGAACATTGTCTCATCACGAGAATAGACTAAATTATTTTTATTTGACAATGTTGAAACATCATTAATGACTTTGTTTAATCTCCTTGAATCTAGATCGTAGGATCTCCAGTCTTCTAGGTAGAGTTACCGCCACAATGACGTATCCTTTGCCAAAGTCCCATTCCTCTCGATGAGTTTTCAACTACCTCTCTAGTTAGGCCTTCCTTAAGTGGATCCAACACATTATCGCTTGACTTCATGTAATCAATCGTGATAATTTCTCTAGAGAGTAATTGGCTAACGATTTTATGTCTTCGTCGTATATGACAAAATTTTCCGTTATACATAATGCTCTTAGCCCTTTCGATTGCTGCCTGACTATCACAATGCATTCATATTATTGCCAACGGTTTGGGCCAAAATGGAATATCTTTCAAGAAATTTCGGAGCTATTCAATTTCTTCACCAGCTTTATCTAAGGCAATGAACTCAGCCTCCATTATAGAGTAGGAAATATAAGTTTGTTTGGATGACTTTCAAGATACCGCTCCTCCACCGATAGTGAATACATATCCACTTGTAGACTTAGAATCAGCTGAATCGGTGATCCAGTTTGCATCACAGTATCCCTCAATCGCCGCATGATATTTACTGTAGTGCAAAGCAAAGTCTTGGGTATGTTTTAAATATGTCAACTAATTTTTGACCACATTAGAATTTTATATTATTTTAGTATAAATATTTCCTTAGGTCTAATATTGATATTTTAAACTTTTATCTCACTTTTGGTAGAGTTTATTTAATATATATATATGAAAAAGGAAATTTACAAAAATATATAGTATCTTTTAATTAGAATTATAATATATAAGATAGCTTTAGTATATTTTTGATGTCATTTAAAGTACATATAAATATTTAGTTTTCCTTTATTGTAAGAAATATTAGTCAATTTTCTTATCTTCATAATTTAAGTATCTTTTAAAAAAAAGAAGAAGAAGAAGAAACAAAATGAAGTAAGTTACATGAAATGGATAAAGTTTGTTATCAAACTTTGAAAGTCTACTCATGATCCCATTTTTTGACTAAAAACTCCCCACCAGCTCACATCTTTCACTCTCACTTTTCACTTCCCCCACTCATCTCACCATTAACCCACACATCAGAGATACAATACAGACACACACCTATATAATAGACACTTCACAAATCAAGAAGGGGGAATGAAATTTAGAGGAAAGAGAACAAAATAGAAGAGATCTTAGAAGAAGGCAAACCATCCAAAAATACCACATAGCAATCGCCAAACTGCCACTCTAAACCAGTCGGAAAATACCTTAAAACTTCTTCATTCTACATAAAACAGTAGCGGCGAAAGTGTAGTTCGAAGTTGCCATTGAGGTTTCTAGTCACCGGCTCCGTTCGTAGTCACCGGCGAAAGCTCTGATCCGAAGTTGCCTAGTTGCTAAGCTTGTATTTTCAACTCAATTCATTTAATACAAAGGTCCGATTTCTGCCTTCTCACTATGTTTCTAGATTTGGATATTATTTTGTTTTTTGCTTTTGTCCCATGGAAATTGTTTGCTAAGCTCATGGTGAAGTTCATTTCTTTTATGTTTGGTATGGAACATAGAACTGTGCGGTTTTCAATCCTCTAAGTTATAAGAAGATAGAGATTTTATTTTAATTCTTTTAAGCTATTTCTTAGTCATGCTATTAGGTGTTTATCCGTGGGTTTGTTTGGATAGATTGAGTATTGTTTCATTATATTAATTTCAAGCCCATTTTTGAATTGGTTTTTGTTACCAATTATGTCGAATAGTATTTTGTTCGGCTGTACTTGGATATGTTTAATTGCTATAGTAAATCCTTCCTTGCTAGTTGATCTCCCTAGAATAAGTGTTTGGATTTAAAATAATGGTAATATTTTAATACTAAGAGGGTTTAGGCTAAATTCATAAGTATGAGTAGACCATTACTCATTAACTTATTTGGTTGGGCTTTAGAAATTAGCTAAGTCACGACATTTCGTTGCTGACAGTGAATTAGAAAGTTTTTTTTTGTTCTATGAATAATTGCAATGCTTCAAAACCAAATGACGCTTAGTAAGAATTACACTTATTCCACAAATTCTATATCCATAAACCATGACCTTAACAATAATTTCAAATTAGTTTAGAAAAAATAACTCATAAATTGCGTAGTTACTCTAGGCACGATTAAATAATAAATCATCGTGACTATGGGTACGGTTCCCGTGGCATAGTCATGATACGTAACCCCAACTTCGAGTGCATGTTCGCATGACTTGAATCAACTTCAAAATAATAATAATAATAAAATATTATAAATCGCTGGTACGTTTCACGCGGCGCGGTTTGCGATATGTATAAAACGACAAGTGTACGACATCGTAACTTATTCAAATAAATTCCATAAATACATAAAATGGACAAAATATTTGTTAAAATCGGTAAAAGGGTAAAAACGCACAATAGGTCTAAAATATATAATAATCGGACAAATAAGCCAAGTGTAATTGTAAAGCAACCGTGCAAAAACCACGGAATTCGGTAGTGCCTCACACCTTCTCCCGGGTTAACAGAATTCCTTACCCAGGTCTTTTGTGTTTTGCAGACTGATATAGAGTTAAATTTTCCTTGATTTAGGATTTAAAATAAATGGCGACTTGGGACGCCGTAAATAATTATTCCAAGGGGAAACTCTATAAATTAAATAAAATAATCTATTTTCAAATAATGTCACTTTAATTGGAAAAACTCCTTTTTCCCGTAAAAAGAAGGTGTGACAACTCTGGCGACTCTGCTGGGGACATAGAACCCAGAACTTCTGGTTTAGGGTTCAGAATTCGAGTTTAGATGACTTTTATACTTGGCTTTCTTGTGATTGTCTGATACAACGTGTTTGGGCCTAATGTGCTAATTGCTGCTCTTTACCGCTTTGATATTGCCGTGAACTGTATATAAAACTGTTACGACAGCCTTCTTCTCTCTGAGTCTTCTAAATCGTCTGGGAAGCATGCGCTTCGCGTGGCTTCTTTTCTGTTAGAGTCGTACCCCTAATTTTAGAACGAGGATCAGACAAGTTACAAAGCCGGTGAAGCTTTTGTATTCCCGGTACATTGCCCACCTCTCGGCTCGAGTTGTCCGCTCGGGTAAGCTAGGTGTAGAACAACACACCCAGGATTTAAACCTAGAATAATGTAGCCTCATACCGGATCCATAGTAGGAACGCTTGTTTGCATCACGTGCATTTGACTTTGGGGACTCAACACATGGGTTGGATCCGTCTAGGACAGGTGTACCCAATATAAAAGACCATCTTGATGCATTTTTACGTGCTACTTGTGCATATATTTATTTTGGCTTGCATGTTGACCGGCTTCTAGAATAGGCAAAGGAAACCAAGAAAAACCAAGAGTTAGCCAGGAGAGAGAAAATTTACCAAGTTTCTAAAAAATCTAGGTATTTGAAAACCCCTAAATTCTGCCAAAATTGGAAAAAGAAAAAGTCATTTCAAAATGATCCGATGTTTTCAAAAAGTCATGTTTTTCCTATTGTGTCAAAACTTACCGAACTATGCGGGTCTGATTCTCACCGAATGTGAGATGCATAGGCAACCCCCATCAGGCCCGGCCTCATTTTTAAAAAATTGACCAAAATAAGAGCGTGGCAAATTTTCGAAAAATGGTCATCACCCAGGACCATTGTCAAAATAACCTTAAAACGTTCTCCTGGGATGCCTGAAGACTGTTTTCGCAACAATAGCCACAATCTAAACCCAAATCAGTCTTTTCTCCATAATCAACACCATTTGGCATAAACAACCCTAAAACCCTTTTTCAAGCGCTCAAGGGTCGTATTTGCAAAAACAACCCTTGCTTTGTCATTGAGTCATTAAACTGATTTTTCAAACTTAGCAAATTTGTCGTTTTGAAAAAATGTGTCGGTTTTGATCATTTGTCCTCAACTTGCATCCAGAATGAGCACTGTTGAGAATTTACCTTTTTGGGTCATAGATGAGATTCCATTAAGACTCCACATGTGGTGGAATGATCCGGGGGTGGTCAGTAAGCATTCCATGACCAAGGCACTAGGTGGTCTCACCGATCTTTTCAAGATTAAACCCAGGGTTGATCTGATCGAGGCATTGATACCGTTCTGGGACCCGACACACAATGTTTTTCACTTCTCAAATTTTGAGTTGACCCATACGCTAGAGGAGATAGCAGGTTATGCAGGATATGATGGGAGTCTTAGGCATCAGTATCTAGTAGCACTGAGGACTATGACCTCTCACAAATTTTTGGACCTTCTAAGCATTAATCGGCATGTTAAAAGTTAAAATTTGGCCAAAGGATAATGTACATTCCACTTTTTGTATAGCTGGTATGGGGATCCTCACGGATTTGAGGCTCCAGATACTGGTTTGAGTCACCAAGGGAATAAAAACAAGTGGTAATCACGTAGAAGTTTAGCCTCCATAGTCGCATTCTTGGAAACTCTGATATGCCCAAGGAATGACAGACACATAGAGTTGGGACTTGCAGGGGTGGCTGACTTTCTGGTCAAGAAGGGTAATGGTTCTCTTGTGCCAATGATTCTCACAAAGATCTATCGAGCTCTAACTGTCTGTCGAGCTAGCGCGAAATTCTTTGAGGGTTGTAATCTGCTGTTGCAAATGTGGCTTGGGAGCATCTTTGTCATCGCCCAAGATACATGAAATATGGTTTATAGGACTTAGTTATATCGAGGAGTACAGAAACAGGTTAAGTGGCTATGAGTTTCCGGAGGGTACTGAGGCTCTGTTCACACATCTGGGTTCTTTAACTACAAATCACATTGAGTGGACTTTCAGTTTGCTTCCGGTCAACGAAGTTATTTATATGTTTGCCAACGTGTGCTTTCTGTTAATGATGGGTCTTTGGAGTATTCAGCCTTACACTCCACATCGGGTTCTACGCTAGTTGGGAAGGTATCAAACAATCCCTCATGACAAGGATCTAAGTGCCCAGGTTATTGAGCTACGCCCAGGAGCTGCTTTTTTGGAAGAAACGATCCGCCGAATTTGGCATCAATGTAGGTTTCTGGAGCCACAGACTTAGGTGAGGGATTTATTATCCGGAGAGGTGGAGTCTAAGCACACGGCATGGTATGGTAAGAGAGATTAGGTCGATCAAGAGCCGGAATAGCCTGCCAAAAGGCCCCATGTCCAAAAATTCACAGATGAGGCATAAGAAAAGTGGGTCTGGTTAGCCAAAGAGAAAGAATACAGGGCCACCATAAGCAAATTAGAGAATCATATCAGAACCATTAAATTTGAAAGTGGGTTATAAGCCGCTGAATATGAGGGAGAAAAGAAAAGGTTAGCCCGAGAAAATGAAGCCCACCGAGCTCAACTCCGGGAAATGAGAATAGACGCTGAAACACCTATAAAAAGCTAAAAGGATGAAAGAATCATGGGCAACTTGAGGAAAAAAGTGCATGACTATGCGGCCGATCTAACAAAGGCTGAGAAAGATTTAGCAAAAGCTCGGGTAAGGATGGTCTAGTTGGGGAGAGATGCAAAATAACAGAAAAGGTTATACCGCCAGGCAAAGCAAAGTTACAAAAGAGAAGTCGCGATTCTAAGAAAAGAGTTGGCCACTACTGAAAATGAAATGGGTCAGCAGGTAAAAGATTTCAAGATAGAGAGAGAACACTGATATGCATTGATTAACAAATTGGAAGAAAGTGTGATGAAGTTGCAAAACCGAAACAATAAGGCCATGCAAGTAGAGAAGCCCGAGAACTGCAAATCGGATGATTTCTCCAGGAGAAGGGTGCTATTAAACTTAGAATCAACGAAATAGCGGACTACACTACGATGAAATGCAATGAGTGTGAGAATATGACTAGAGCTATGTTCTTTGCTTCAGTACTGTTTTTCGCCCACCAGGTCATGGCCGACCTAGAGTTCCTTCAGGATGAGCTTGCAAGCGGGCCCGCACCGAGACCGACTGATGTTCCATAGGCCCCTGGAATAACGTTTGAGAGTCATCTGTGTTCTTAATTGTCCAATCATCGAGTCTACATTTTACCTTTTTCTCGCTTCGAGTCTGTTTGTCCTACGTCCATTTCGAGTCTATTATTATTTTTCTTCAAATCTATATGGTTTTTCTTTTAAAGTCAGTTGTCAATGTCTTCGAGTCTTTTTAATGAAAAACCCAAAAAGATTTTATTAATGAAATATTGAAAAATCCCAAAAATTTCTTTGCTTTCATTTTATATTTATCGCCCTGAACTACGTAATGGTCTGATTCATGTGGCATCATGATACGTAGGCAATCCCCATCGGATGCGATCATAGCCATAATTAATCTGAGCAAACAAAAGAGAAAAGAGAAAAGAGAAAAGAAAATTTGAGAGAAAATACAAAACAAAAGAGGAAAGACAAGAGAGCGTTAAATTCAAGATGAAATAAACCAATAAGCCAGGATGAAGCATGAATCCTTCCAAGCTCATTTTAGAAATGAAAATGGCATTAGGTGCATGACATACAATGTGTGATTAATATATATAAAATGCCTAACTCTAACACGTTTGTTGTTTGTCATTTTAAAGATAAAGTTAAACAGAGGTGGTTGGGTTGTGGTTTAAACTGGCGACTCACCCTTACAACACGAGATCAAAAGGAAAAAGTAGAATGGCAAAAAACAATGAGAATGAGTCAGATAATGATGATGTCCATAGACAATTGATTGAACAAGCTTCAGGATTGGTTGAAGAAGTAAGAGTGCTGAAGCAACAATTGGCAGAGATGTACCAAGCCTGGGTGAATGGACATGCCCCACCTCCACTACCCATAGGGCCTTTGGATAATTTTCATAATATGTCGGTAGCAACTCAAGTGCTCATCTCCATAACAAGTAACCCATTGTACCAACCTGGATTCAGTACGAGCATTAACCTTCCCACTATTCCCAGTAGCTCCATTCCACGTCCTCAAACCGCACCCCTCGAAAATGACCCACATACTGTATCCATTATCCATACTTTTGTTGTCCCTCAACTGGCTCTTTCTCAAAAGTCCAACAATGATCCACAACTCAATACTCATGATTCCCAATGTTATTCTCCGGATCTGACTTTCAATGTTACCAGATTCGTACAAGCATACTTCTCAGAAGGTATTCCTAATTGAGATTGAAAAGCCCGACAAGAATATGGAACAAGAGGAAATGGCCAAAACAATAAAGAACTTGGAACAAACCATGAGAAACATACAGGGTTTGGGAGTCCATAAGAGTGTTTCATTTAACTAACTATACATGTTCCCCCATGTTCATTTTCCACCCAGCTTCAAGACCCCCAAGTTTTACAAGTATGATGGGCATGGTGATCTCGTGGCTCATTTGAAGAGGCATTGTAACCAATTGAGGGGAGAATGAGGCAAAGAAGAATTACTCATGGCTTATTTTGGGGAAAGTTTGACAAGAATTGCTTTAGAGTGGTTCATGATCAAGACATCTCTCACTGGCACATTTGGAATGACATGGCTCAAGATTTTGTCCAACAGTTTCAGTACAATATTTATATAGTGCCAGACCGCTCCTCTCTCATCAACATAAAGAAGAAGCCGATAGAAAGCTTCAGAGAATATGCAATCAAGTGGAGGGAGCAGACTGTTAGGGTCAAACCACCAATGAAAGAGGAAGAAATGATTGACTATTTTGTCTAAGCTCAGGATCCTGATTACCTCTATTACATGTTGGCTTCCATTGGCAAACCTTTTGCTGAGGTGATTAAGATTGGAGAAATAGCTGAGAATGGAATAAAGTCGGAAAAAATTGTGAGTCAGACATCCCTTAAGGCGACTACGCAAGCAATTCAAAGCGGGTCAGGCAGTTTCGGAAATCGAAAAAAGAAGGAGGAAGGATCCATAATGGCATCTGGGTTTGAGGGAGTTCAAAGAGGAATAGTTCCTTCTTATGTGCAATTCCAACAAGGACAATCCAATTCTCCTCAAGATTACTATCCGCCTTAGGGTCCCCGGTATTCAACTCCTTTGCAACAATACATAGTGTTTAATGCTCATGCTTATGCTAGGCCTCCCAATCACCAACAATGGCGCGCACCGATTCCACAAGGCTCCCGTCAACTCTGACCGAACTTTTAGGTGCCATATAATCCTCGTCCCCGATAGGAATATGTGAGAGAATAAGAGTCAAAGAAAGATTTCACCCCAACTGGAGAATTATATACAAGCCTATTTCAAAAATTGATGCGGTTGCGGTTGATTGAACCTATCATGCAACATTATGTGAATCTAAATTCAAAAGGTTTTGACTCAAATGCTAGGTGTGAGTATAAGTCTAACACCCAACGGCATAGTACCAAAAATTGTTGGACGTTAAAAAATGCCATTGAAGATTTGATAGAAGCAAAGACAATTGTGGTGACAAACAATGAGGAAACTCATAATATCACAAATAATCCACTCCAAGCTCATAATAATACACATTTTATCGAGATTAATTGTGATGATCGGCATTATAAGAAGTCTGGCAAGGTAGAGATGGCTGTTGAAACCATAGGGCAAGAGCCAAAAGTGATAGTAAGCACGCCGCAATTGGCACCATTGATTGTGAAAGGTGCGAGTTCTAGTTTGAATTTGGCAAGCTTTGGAAAAATGTTTCTTTATGTCCCTGGAAGCACAAAAAAGTTTAGGTTTAATTGGGTGGGCCAAAACTATATATCCCTGGGGGCATTCAAAATATCGTTTCGAATAATAGATTGAGAAATATAACAGAACCAGTCGTGATTCGTCCTGTTGCACAACTCCCGGTGACAAACACAAAAGCTATTCCCTAGAATTATAACAAGACTATCTTTACATAAAGATGAAAATAGATAGTTGAAGAAACAAATGAAATGGTGGGTTTGACCCTCTCTGGAAGGTGCTACTCACCAAGGGAATTGAGAAAAGCTAAGCAAGCTAGGGAAAGTCACGTGCCAGTGAAAACACTCGTTGTAGAAAAAAAAGCGGAGGAATTCCTTAAGAAGATGAAAATACAAGACTACTCAATCATTGACCAACTAAGAAAAATTCCTACTCATATATCCTTGTTATCTTTAATTTTGCACTCGGAGGAGCATGCCCGTGTGTTGATCAAAACTCTGAACGAGGCATATGTCCCAGAAAAGACAACGGTGAATCAAGTAGAAACAATAGCTGAAAGATTCTTTGAAGTAAATAGAATTACTTTTAGAAATGATGATTTGTTTGAGGAAAGGGCTGGGCACAATAGAGCTTTGCATCTTATGGTCAAATGTGAAGGGCACTACGTGGAACGAGTCATGATTGACGGAGGCTCAAGTGTATATCTATGCCCTCTTTCTACTCTACAATAACTGAACATTAACACTAAAAGAATTCGGACTAGTAGTGTCAGCATCAAAGCTTTTGATGGTTCAAGAAGAGATACTATTGGGGAAATCAAACTCACTATCACAAATCGGCCTGGTTAAGTTTAACATTGTATTTCAATTGTTAGATATGGAAACCTCCTATAATTTTCTTCTGGAAAGCCGTGGATCTATATGGCAAGAGCTGTACCATCCACCCTACATCAAATTGTCAAATTCTAGTGTGACAAGCAAGAAATTATAGTATATGGGGAGGACGATTCGTTTTTCTACAGAGACATGTTCATTCCATGTATCGAGGCCAAGGAGAGATGTGAATCTATTTGTGATGACCCAAAAGGTCATCTTATATTTTAGAACTCGAATATGCGCTCTTAAGCCTTAAAACTCTCATTTTTACCCTCCTCGCTTTGCGTGCACAGTCCGGGCAGGTTTTCGAAAAGCTTTTATGTTGAAAACTAATGAAAATAAGAATTTTTGCCTTACAAGTTGATTTTAGTTGACTTCGGTCAATATTTTTAGTAAACGGGCCTAGATCCATACTTTGACAGTCCCGGTAGGTCCGTATCGAATTATGGGACCTGGGCGTTTACCAGAAATCGAATTTGGAGGTCCCTAGCTTGAGTTATGAATTTTTGATGAAAATTAAAAGTTTGGAAATTATTTGTTTTTAAGAATTGATTGATATTTGGCATTGTTAGTATCGGGTCTATATTTTAGTTCCGGAGCCCGGTATAGGTTCATTATGATATTTAAGACATGTCTTTGAAATTTGGTGAGAAATAGAGTTGATTTGACGTGATTCGGATGTCCAGTTGAGAAATTAGAAGTTTTAAAGTGTTCTTGAGAATTGCATTTGATTTGGTACTAAATTTAGAGTTCTAGGTGTTATTTTGGCGATTTAATCGCGCGAGCAAGTTCGTATATGTTTTTAGACTTGTGTGCATGTTTGGTTTGGAACCCCGAGGGCTCGGGTGAGTTTCGGATAGGCCACAGGGTGTTTTGGACTTTGAAAATCTGGTTTTTCTGCAGAGTCTGTGTTCTAGCATGTCCTTCTTCGCGTTCGCGAGGGTACTCTCGCGAACGCGAAAAGTAAACTGGGTAGCTGAGGATTTCGTCTTCGCGAACGCGAAGGCTTGGTCGCGAACGCGAAGCGATAGGGCTATTACCCTTTGCAAACTCGACATGCCCATCGCGAACGCGTAGTGTTAGGTACTAGGGAGGGGGAGTCAGCCTTTTCTTCATCGCTAACGCGAGCAATGTCTCGCGAACGCAAAGACTAGGGAAGGGTAGCCTACACGAATGTGAGCACTGCCTCGCGAACGCGAAGGCTTGGCAGACCATACACTTCGTGAACGCAACAGTTCTCTCGCGAACGCGATGAACACTGTCGCCCAGCACTTAACAGAATCCAAAACTAGAGTTTTGCAGAAAAAACTCATTTTTCTCAAAAACCAAATGGTGAGGGACGATTTTTCAAGAGTCATTCCTTCCCCAAATTATTGGTAAGTAATTCTAAACCATTTTCTTTCAATTACCCATTACATTTCTTGAATTTTCAACCTAAAATCTAGAGCTTTCATGGTAGAATTAGGGGTTAGGGTAAAAAATAGGGATTTCGGGAATTTGGGGATTTAGACCTCAATTTGAGGCCGGATTCCAAAACTTATTACATATTCGGGCTCGGGGGTGAATGGGTAAGAAAATGTTGGTCCGAACCTCGGGTTTTGACCAACCGGGCCCGGGGTCGAGTTTTTGACTTTTTGGAGGAAAAATTGGGAAATTTAATTTATGCAATATAATTGATTCCTTTAGCATATTTGATATTATTGAGTCATTTTTGAATAGATACGAGTGGTTTGGAGGTGAATTCCTAAGGAAAAGCTGTGATTGATAATTAAGTGGCCTTTTAGAGCGAGGTAAGTGTTGTGTCTAACCCTGACTTGAGGGAATTAGGAACCTTAGAATATTTGTTAAGTGAAATTCATGTGAGCGGCATATATGTGAGGTGACGAGTACTTATGCGCCGCCAAATTTACCTGTTTTTCCATGTTTCTCTGTTTTTCTTATAATGTCTCATTCCTATGCCAAATTGCTACGTGTTATACTAGTGTTTTCTTATCATGTTTACGGAATTTTCTGGTGATAATTGAGTTCTTATTTCAAAGTTGAGATTGATATTATGGAACCAAATGTTGAAGTAAGGTTTGTACTTGTTATTCTATCTCCCTGTTGTTATTTATGCATTGCATTATGGTAAGGGAGAGTGTTAATGCACAAAGAGTGATGTCGTGCCATATTGTGAGTTTTAATGCACGAAGAGTGATGCCTTGCCATATTGTGAGTATTAATCCACGAAGGGTGATGCCGTGCCATATTGTGAGTGTTAATGCACGAAGGGTGATATCGTGCCATATTGTGAGTGTTAATACACGAAGGGTGATGTCGTGCCATGATATGGGAGTAAAAGCACGAAGA
Organism: Nicotiana otophora; assembly: GCA_000715115.1. Taxonomy (NCBI): domain Eukaryota; kingdom Viridiplantae; phylum Streptophyta; class Magnoliopsida; order Solanales; family Solanaceae; genus Nicotiana; species Nicotiana otophora. The sequence continues at coordinate 2,087 of AWOL01S0023181.1, read as the reverse complement.
GCGATGCCGTACCGTTTCTATTAATTTTATGGTAATATTGAGAGTAAAAGCACGAAGGGTGATGCCTTGCATTTTTCTTTACTGTATTCACTATTCCTGTTGATTCTTGCTATATTGACTGCTCCGGTAGTCATTCTGCTGTAGTTCTTTATCTTGTATTCCCCTCAGTATGTCTCCCCTCCCGACATTTCCTGTTTAGTTCTTTATTCCTGTTATTTGAGTATACACTGTTAAATTGTACAGGTTGATTGTAGGTGCCTTGCCTTTAGCCTCGTCACTACTTCGTCAAGGTTAGGCTCGATACTTACCGGTACATGGGGTCGGTTTTACTGATGCTGCACTCTGCACTTTCTGTGCAGATTTTGATACCGGCTCAGGTTGATCAAGATTTGCTATTGATCCGCTATCCGGAGACTCAAGGTAGATCTGTCGGCATTCACAGACCTTGAAGTCCCTGTCTATCTTTTATGTCCTACTGTTTTCTTTCATTCAGACAATTGTATTTCTTTCAGACTATTACTTGTAGTAAATTCTACAATGTTCATGAATTGTGAATCCAGATCCGGGTGGTAGTAATTAATACCATTTTATGATATTCCGCACTTATTATATTTTATTTGAGTTAATTATTGATATTTACTGAATCGAAATAAGAAAATAGTTTAATGATTCTCTAATGTTGAATTGCCTGGCAGGTGAAATGTTACATCACGGTCCCGTCGGTGGGAAATTTCGGGTCGTGACAGTTGGTATCAAAGCTCTAGGTTGCCTAGTTCTCACGATTCACGAGCAAGCTTAGTAGAGTCTGGAGGATCGGTATGGAGACGTCTGTGCTTATCTTCCAGAGGCTATGAAGTTTAGGAACAAGTTTCACTTCTATTCTTCTCTGTCGTGTGATTTTGCTTTTCTCAATACTGATTGAACTCTTCTACTCTTATTCTCTCGCAGATGGCGAGAAAACGTACCACTTTCTCAGCTGAGTAGCAACCAAAGCCTCCAGTGGCGGCTCCTACGCGGGGCAAAGGTCGAGGCCGAGGCCGTGCCAGAGGCCGAGGCAGGGGCAGGGCGCAACCTAGAGCCCGGGCAGCAGCCCCAACAGTGGAGCCTCAGATAGAGATTGACGAGGAGGTTCTAGCCCAGACTGTTCCTTTCGGACCAGCTCAGGTTCCGGAAGGGTTCATTACTACCCTAGTACTTCAGGATACTTTGGTCCATTTGGTGGGCCTTATGGAGAGTGTGTCCTAGACTGGCACATTTCCCATGGCACTAGCAGTTTCTCAGGCTGGAGAAAGAGCCCAGACTCCTACCACTCCCGCTCCGGAGCAGATAGCTCCCCAGTATCAGGCTCCAGCAGCTCAGCCAACCGGATTAGTTCAGCCGGTTATTGCGGTGCAGGTTGGAGATGGGCTAGCTGTGTCTTTTGAGGCTTTATGGAGATTGGACAGGTTTACCAAGCTCTTTCCTGTTCACTTCAGTGGTGCTCCTTCAGAGGATCCCCAGGAGTATCTTGACAGCTATCACAAGGTTCTACGGAACATAGGTATAGTGGAGACCAATGGGGTCGATTTTGCTGCATTTCAGATGACTGGTTCCGCCAAGAAATAGTGGAGAGATTACTTGTTTACCAGACCAGCTGGGTCGCCTGCTCTTACTTGGGACCAGTTCTATCAGCTCTTTATAGAGAAGTTTCTGCCTATCACATTGAGAGAGGAGCATCGCCGTCAGTTTGAGCGTCTCCAGCAGGGCAGTATGACTGTTACTCAGTATGAGACCCGTTTTGTGGATTTGGCCCGTCATGCCATTCTTCTGATTCTCACCGAGAGAGAGATGGTGAAGAGGTTTATTGATGGACTTTCTCAGCCTATCAGATTACAGATGGCTAAGGAGACTGGGAATGAGATTTCTTTTCAGGCGGCTGCTAATGTCGCCAGACGAGTCGAGATGGTTCTTACTCAGGGAGGTCAGGGGTCTAACAAGAGGCCTCGTCATCCCGGTGAGTTCAGAGGTGCCTCATGTAGAGGCAAGAGTACTTTTGGTAGAGGCCATCCTCCCAGGCCATTTCATTCAGTGCTCCAGGCATCCCACGG